>JAUDQA010000021.1:600000-897131 GCA_030407065.1 Armillaria nabsnona
TGTTATGAATTACAGGCAGCCAATCAAATAAAGGTGAGGAACACTGACAAGGTTCCCAAACAGAGCACAGACAAGTCAATCTACCCTGGAAATCGTAATTGACCTGTGCGGGATTGTGATATGATAGCGACTTTGAAATGGGACAAAGTAATGGACTTGTCTTCCCATTCGTAGACCCGATGTGGGTGCTGGGTGTTAATAGAAGAAGGATATAAGTAATAGCTCAGTCGGGCACAGCGATGGTAGAAACGACTGTGTATTGCAATAGACTATACCTAATAGAAGAAGGATATAAGTAATAGCTGCGAAGGAGCGTAAGTAATAGTATCAGATATCATAAGGTATATACATACCTCAGTCGGGCACAGCGATGGTAGAAACGACTGAGGTATGCGGGTAACTACGGCCAGACTATATAGATGATCGAAAGGACAGGAGGTTGATATATAAGGTAAGAAAGAACGAGTGATGATAAGAGTAGATAGGAAGTAAAACATACGGGTATATAGAACGGATATCCTCCAACAGGTGTATCTATTTCAACTGAAGAAGATGGTCCTGTGAATAATGGACTTAGCAATAGCGAGCGTTGAGTACCAAATGGGGTGACCGGCAACTTGTTTTGCTGGTCACGTGCCAGTTTTTGAGGGGGGTCTTACTGGGTAAGTCATACATCTGTCTAACGTCTGTCCGACTACAAGCATTGCATTAGAAAACTCATTGTGATGTTTTGGAGGCATCTATAACCCTTTAGTTATGACCACCTTGGACTGATGCTATCGCCTGCTGTGTCATGAATGATTTGAATACACTTTCGTTTTACAGCTTCAACTAGAATGTCCTCTGTCTTTGAACACTGGCAACTAATTCTGACACTATTTATGGCACTGCTTCTGAGATTGCCCGGTATCCTTCTTGTCTGTCCACAGACAAACCTGCTTTGAAAATTGAAGAGCGAAGCATGTTGGTCTTCGCTTTACTGAGGGATGACTTTGAATTCAACACAGGTGTTTGTAATTTGTGCGGAGCTGGCGACACTGGAGAGACCAGCCTGTGCGGACCATTTTTCGTATACATTCAGTGCCAGGGCTCTGCAGTAACATTGTACAGCGAGGGATCAGCAAACGGAAACATCTATGGCAAGAGCTTAGGTGTATTTCATGCCATTTCATACTTCTTTAGCACTTCTGACTATCAATGTAGTATCCCACCCTAGGATCTGGTCAGCCAAATCTATGTTACGATGCTCAAGTAAGGTGGTACTGGAAAAGTTAGTGTTTAATTGGGGACCGCATATCCTTCTGACACTGACAGGAATCTACCTTACCTTGGGGTGACCCACCTTCAATACCTGGCATGGGAACTGCCAGCACACGTAGTTGTACTGCCTTCTCAATAGAAAATTGGCCCCGCTGGCTCAGAGTAGAAGATATGGCAATCTTCGGAAGGGAGTCAGGACATGGTGAATATGCTTGGAACGAACAGTGTCAATGATGTACATAGCGGTCCTTACTCTCAGGTCAACGTCCTGTCAGCCCTTACATGAGCAACGACAGACCAGACCGAAAAACACACATGGGTCATATTTCAAGCTTCCTGCTTGACCACAAATTCATATTTACCTCGATGAAGAAAATAAGTATGAGACTCGGTGTTGTTTTCATTGTCCTAACGAGGTTTCTAGATCTCAGATCAGCAGGCAAACCATTAGATGTGCAATGAACTCAGATACTCTCATTTTAAAGAAGGCCAAATTATTATTCTATTGTCATGAGTGTGGCTATCTTTCAACTGCTCTTATCTCTCTCCTTGTAGAATCATGATCTTGTACTTGAATGCATACAAGCTCTTCCTTGGGTCATGGTAGCAATGGCTGTGTTTTTTCAATAAAAGTGGAGTTTCTTCTGGTCAAACTTAGGGATGCTCACCATACCCATACATATGGTGGATACAGGTACCATATATATGGGACCATACCCATACCATCAGGGCCTTGGACTGCTCATGTACAGTACGGTTTACAGTATGGGAGTGGCCCGTAAAACCATAGGATAATACAGCATCTCTTTTGGCAACAGAAGTGGCTGTGCCCCCCTCATACAATTCTCTTTTCTACTGTCATGTTCAGTCGTGTCGACATGCTTTACTTCATTTGTATCCCTCCAATGATTTCTTCAAAGCCCATAAATCAAAATGTACCATTTTCCAATACCATATTCCCTTCCTCTGATTCTGACTGTGATGAATTTCCTTGTCAAGTTGGTCCTTCATGTTTGTGTCAAGGAGCCTTTGTCTTTGGAGTCTGGACATCAAAAGTGGCATGAACCAGAGACAATGAGCCATTCTCTATAACAACTTTAGGGGCCCTGGGCAGAACTCGTCCATGTACATGTTATTTAGTACACACTGTGAACCTTGGCAAACGTTTGAGCATCATTTTATCTGACCTAATCTCAAAACGGTTGGCCCCATCATCTTTTCTATGTAAATGTACTGATATTCAAGCTCTAGACTTCCAGATACTCAGTAGGAGTTCAAGAGTGCTATTGTTATGATTTATTCATTTCTTTACCTAAGTGCCTCTTATCTTATCTTATCTTTGGCGCTTATCTTATCTTATCTTTAGATCCGTGACTCCACGGAGATCTTCATAAATCTTCACATCATCACACAGTCATACTCGCCTGACGTGTGTTTTATCTCGCTCACCGTGTATTCTGCTTATTCACTTTCTAACACGGTTTGCTTATTATTAGACCCTCATTCTAGTATATAAGTAGTCTACTCAAAGCTGTATATTCCTTAGCTTTGAGCTAACATTTAATCATACCGATAACATTCCTTCTCGCTGAGCGCTAAAGCCTTATTCTTGACATTTATACTTCACGGGACTTAGCGGTGACTGTACGAACACGATACAGCTGTCTACTTACCCTTGTTTAGATAATCAGGTCTAACAATTAGCTCAAAGCTTTTTTCTAGCTTCCTAATCGAAGCACCCTATGGAGAACGACAGTGCCATCCTAGCCATCGCACTCGGAATACCCAGTGCTACCCTTGTCTCTATTGTTCTTATTCTTGCAGTCAGGTTTTGCTATAGGTGACAACAGCAAATAGGAGCACCCCACGCCCCCACAATCCTTACACTCTCCACCAACAATGTCAATGCCATTCTGCTCGAGCAGCAGCCACCCCGAATCTTCGCACCCATACCACGGCGACTGATCCCAATCCACGAGTTCGCTGGGGCAGGAGTCGACAAAGAAGAAGAGAATATTCTTCAGTCACCTTCTCCCGTCATCCCGGAGAGAAGGGCTTCTACCACTCCCAGAAGGCGCATGGCTATCATCACCCTCTCCTCCTCTCCTCCCTCCCATGGCTTGGATGTCCCTCAATCTCCCTCACCCAGCATGTACACCCAAGTCGCCGCCAGTAGTGGGCGACTCGACGTGGGCCGCGACATCAGACCAGTCGCCCCAGCCACCAATTATGACACCTGGGCCAACAGGTATCCCACTCCACCACCCGCAGCTGGTATTGCCTCAGCAGAGTTCTGGGACAACTTCGACATCCCCTACAGCGCCTACTTCCCCTCTGACCGTGGCTCGCCCGACCACCATACCCCTCCCCCAGCAGGCTACAGAAACTACAGAGTATGGGACCAGCCCGTACAGAACGTCGAGCAGACAATCGAGCCTGTACACATCGAGGAACCTGTTGCCAGCCCCTCTACCCTCCCAACACACAGTGGTTGGTGAACTGTCAGATCCGCTGATGAGCCTAGACTTCCGTGGCAACAGCAACACCCAAAACTCTGAGAAAGCTTAGGCAATTAACGTAGCAACACAGCAGTCAAGGCAATGTGTGCACGAGTGGTTCGGTGCACCTCCATGCGGTCAATTCCTCTATAACACAAGATACACTGCGACTTTAAGTCAGCGAAGTAGTACTCTTGGTCAATGAGTACTAGTAGACATTGGCTATAAGCCGGGAAGGATCTCGATACACAAGATGGGACGGAATCTGGTATGATGTGGATACCAGGAAACCGTGATGGAAACCGATGAAGTGGTCTATAAAACGTGGGGATGGGCTAAAGAGCACGAAAATAGCTCTAGAAATTGTGGCAATGCACAAGAAATCGTAGCAACAAGCTAGAAATCGTGGGGAAGGACTAGAAAACGTGTCCTGGTGTTGTACTGTGATGCTGAGTCGAAACAATGGCAATTAATGTGCGGAAAATGCCTTGGAAATGGAAGAAAACATAGCAACTGGGGTGCTGAGTGAGGTGTTGCGGCAATAGATGCATGGCAACTCTGAACAATGATAAAGATGAGGGCGATCCTATGGAGAATGGTACCAAACTGGGCCTACACAGAGGCAATACTGAACTGGGCAGTGAAAACAATGGCAACGTAGAAGGTGAAAGCAATGAAAGAATCCTATGTGGTGAAGGTGAAGCAATGTTGCGGCATTAAAAGACAAAAGCAAGTTATTGATGTGAGATTCCGTGTATTGGTGCAATATACAAAGCGAACCAACAATGTTAGAAGTAAAGCAAGCGGTGAGGGATAACTTGGAGTAACCGTAGCTGACTAGAATGCCATAGTCTCATCAACTGGGTAAGAACTAGCTCTAAAAATGCGGTATCTGCCTAGTTTTTATACTACAAGTATGATTTTATAAATAGAATATTCTTCGGAGCCTTAGTAAGGCTGTAAGTCCTTGGCTTTTGTAATAGCCATCGTAAACATATGGTATCTGTGGTTCTGAAGTAACAGCAAGTCCTCAATGTTGCTGTGTATGGATGCAAACCGTGTGGTTTTATTGAGCAATGAGTGGATCATGAGGTGCTGTTTAGCTGCGGATTACTGAGCTGCAGTTGCCGTGCTGAGGTGTACATTTGGGTCAACGATAATTCAAAGTCTTGGTACTGTAACAGCCTTAGTAAATGTGGTCTGTAGTTGCCGTGGCTGTAATTATCATAGCTGGAAGGGTACTCGGTCAATCACGTCATTTCATTAAATGATTGATGGGCAGATCAACTAGGTGCTTCTGAGTGATGTAGCAACCCCGTTTTGGATGATTGGCAATCAAAGGTGCCTTGCCATGGTGGGGTATGGTAATTATGATGCGTGGTGAGCTGGGAAGGATAACGGAGTGTTGAAGGAGTATGAAGGGTGCAGTTTTAGGATTGTATCTGTGTGTGGGTGATTTATACTGCGAAAATCTGTGGTTTTATCAAGTGTTGGCAGTATTATGGAGTGTGTGGGGATTATAATGGCATCGTTTCGAAGATATTGGGTGATGAATGGGTAAATCCACGAATTCTGAGTGTACAGAGCCTGGAGGCTCATCACCGCGTACTGTATTTCTTGAAGAAACAGGGAACAACTCGTGCAGCAATACAGGCAGCAGTCGCCCCCAATCCATGACCCCTGGCCAGAGTCAAGCCGCTCAGAGACCGTCGTCGAGACACCATGACTGCCCCCATGACCTCCCACTCCATTCCTGTCAACCACAAGCCTCAACGGAATTCCCCAGTCGTCCCCTGAGTCGTCGCGCAAGGACACGCCCTCCAACTCCAGGACCCCCTGCAATGATGCTCACCGACGCCATTAGATTTTACGAGGAGACACACGATGACCTGAGGATAGGTATACCAAGTATTCTCAAGCAGGCGAGCTACCAAGATATTTATGCCTGCTTTGCTTATGAGACCCCTTTTGACCTGACTTGGGGACAAACCCAAGCCGGAAATGATTATTTTATGAAGAAACAGAGAGGACTCCCAGCTGACGACATACTCCAGTATGAGACAGAGTGAAGTGCTCGCTTCCTATGGAATGACATACACCCAAGGGACCTCATGGAGGAACTTCCCCCCTATGAGGAAGTGACCTCTGAAGCCGAGATCCAGGAACTGATGCCAGACGAACCGCCAGTAGCGCCTCCTCAAGCACCAGTGGAAGCCTTCTCCTATGCCAGGGGACAGGCACCACCAGGAATATACCAGCCTGGCTACCAACCATTTGCTGGTGGCGGTCACGGAGCTGGTGGAGGCGGAGGTGGTGGCGCACAACCAGTGCAACCTCCCGCCGCACCTATATGATACATGCTCCCACGCCATCCCGCACCGCTAAACCTACCAGACCCGCCAGTACCCTGGCAACTAGTCGATGGAGCCGTTGCCCCCTATGACAATTTCAAACCAAAGATCGTCAAGGAGGTTGACGACTTCAAGGGTGATTCTAACAACATCACCTGGTTCTTCCTAAAGTGCGAACTGCACTTTGATGTGTTCAACCGACACTTCTGCCACCATCCTCACAAGGTCATCTTTTGTGTCTCACGACTTGCAAAAGATGCTGAGAAATGGTGGGAGTTGAACACGCAGGTCATAGGAAAGGATCAAGCGACTGGGGTGCAGTTATACCCAACTTATGAAGATTTCAAGTTGGAACTTGGCAAGAGATTCTGGAAGGATGCCGACGCGCAGCTAAAGTACGTGCAGTGGGAAAAGCTTAGGCAGGCAGACTCTAAAGACGGTGACCAGTTCTTCCAGCAATTCGAAGAGCTAGCTTACCATGCCAGAGTACACGACAACAACCAGGTTATGCTCCATCAAGTCAAGAAAGCCGCCTGTCAGACGAGTAAAAATACTATCTACTCAGCTGATGGGGAGGTGCCGACTGACTACGAAGGATGGAAGGCCCACCTACTATGCATCGACTACAACTGGTGCCTCAAGCAGGCAGAAGGATTGACAACAGTACCACCATGACCAAACACCCAGAAGACGACCACACCTACTAAGGGTGGTCAAACCCCAGCAGCTCCCATGTCGTCAACGAAGATGGCTAGTGGAACAACTTATGGAGGACGCGGCGTGCTGATGGATATCGACGCAGCCAGGGCAGCATTGAAATGCTTTAGATGTGGCAAGCTAGGCCACTTCAAGCACGACTGCCCCCATGCGCCCAAAACCCGGGAAGAGAGCATAGGTCACGCCAATACATATTGGGATGCCCAGGAAAAGCTCGAACCCATTGAAGAAGTAAAAGAGAGCGCCGAGAAGTAACTGATTCAACTTACTCAGCCAAGGACTTAGTTTTAGCTGGTACGCCTATCGCGCTTTATCAATGTACTTATATGCCTGTAGTATCCACCATGCATTTGAATATACCTGCGACTGGGCAACCAGACCAGAAACTAAGCAAGAATCAACCCCCAGGACCGGATGTCATGGTAGTCTGACTACTGACGACTAAACGTTTGGCAAGTAACCCATTGTGGGCGAAAGCATCAAATGAAAAGTCACCCACCATAGTGACATCCATCTCAACTGCGCCGCGATCTAGCAGCTTCATTGAAGTGTGCGCTGAGGGGCGGACGCGACCGAGTGGAACAGGAGAGAATCCCACTCTACCTGACAAAGCGGCTCCACGGAGTCCCAGCCTCGCTGGGAGTTTCAAGTTAATAGCTATGGCGAACACTCCTCTGGGTAAAGAGAATACCGCATGGCTACCAAAGTTTAAATCCCTTATACACCAAGGGGCTTTGGAGACAGCCACCATGGATGACCAGAAGACAAGGAGTGAGGATGAACCGGACTCGAGTAGGTGCCCCTGACCAGTTGCCAATGCCTGTCATGATGCAGGGCGGCTCGAGGATGGGGGAACACCGAATGAAACGAGGGACCCGTCTCAGAACATGGGCTCGAAGGAATCAGGTGAAGGTGACCGCTCTACAGTGGTAAGAAGCGTAGGCAATCACTGCGTGGTGTCAGCCCATCTTGTTACCCCTGTACGGGGCAACACCTTCGAGAAATGCACCTCACATTCCACGATTGACCAGAAAGCCACAGGACAGGAAGCTGCTAGTGCCCAGGCAGTGCAAAGGGGGCATCAGGTAGCTTTTATCAAAGAATTACCTGACGACGAGGACATTACCAGTTACATGATGAACAAGAACGCTAATTTAATACCCCCTTTAGAAACTGCGGTGACCTCGCTGACAGTAGTCGAGCCCTCACGGGTCGACGCGAAGGTTGAGGAGGTCCCGCAACTCTCGCGCACTTATACTAGTGGTGAGACCCGCAGCAAATGGCTCAAACCATTCAGACCAGAGTGGACTCTGCGCGGCATAGTACAAGCCAAGACAGAGTCGGAGGCGAAGGCAATCCTAAAGAATTGGATTCACAAGGTGCGCATGGAGGAGGTAGTCGACTCAATGATCGAAGCAATGAGGGGGATGGAGCAAATTCACATGCTAGAGTGGCTCGAAGAGCTACGACAGCCAAGGCGGTATATCAGCACACTAAGTAACAAAGGGAAGGACCTGGTTATTCCTGTTGAAATTGGAATACCCGGAACAACTCCCCAACTTGCCACAACTGCATTGGTAGACAGCGGATGCACCAGTAGTGCCATCAATTAAACGTTCGTCGAACAGCACAACATCCTGACTCACACGACGGCCGCACCAATCCCGGTCTATAATGCCAATGGAACCAAGAACCAAGGAGGATCAATCACCAAATACGCCGAGATCAATCTTAAAATCGGAGATCATTCAGAACAAATAGATCTAGCCATAACAGATCTCGGTGATAAACAGATCTTCCTCGGCCACGATTGGTTAGCCCAGCATAATCTGATCATCAATTGGAAGACAGGAGGATTAACGTTTGCACGGTGTGAATGCTGCAAGAACCCATTCATACTACCCAATGCAGATCCTGACAATGCATGGGATGAAGAGCTGGAGGAGGGAGATACAATTCTTGCAATAGATTTCATGCAGGCTATACTCATATGCACTCATCACACCAATGACTTAGCTGCCGTGGCCAACGCAGACAAGAAGATGAAGACATTTGAAGAGATGGTCCCAGAATGGTGTTGGGATTTCAGCGATCTATTTGATAAGGATAGTTTCGATGAACTTCCCAAACCAAAGACGTGGGACCACACAATCGAACTTCTTCCTAATGCCAATGCCAACCTCAATTGCAAGGTCTACCCTCTTAACCGGAACGAACAGGCGGAATTCAACCAATTTCTAGACGAAAACCTCTTGAGTGGACAAATACGACCCTCTAAGTTGCCCATGGCTTCACCTTTCTTCTTTGTCAAGAAGAAGGATGGCAAGCTGCGACCAGTACAAGATTATTGTAAGCTTAACGAGATGACGATCAAGAATCGATACCCGCTTCCACTCATCTTGGAGCTTATGGATAAACTGTGAGGGGCCAAGTACTTTTCCAAGCTCGACATTCGATGGGGATACAACAACATGTGCATCAAGAGTGGTGACAAGTGGAAGGCGGCATTCAGAACTAATCGAGGGTTATTCGAACCCACAGTTATGTTCTTCGGGCTTACCAATTCGCCCGCCACCTTCCAGTGGATGATGAATGACATCTTCAAAAATCTCATTGCATCAGGCGCCGTCACCGTCTACCTCGATGACATCCTAATCATGTCCAAAACCAAGGAAGAACATCGTCGCATTATGCACGAGGTTTTAAAGGTCTTACGAGAGAACAAGCTATTCCTTAAAGCGGAAAAATGCGAGTTCGAGACCTTGGAGACTGAGTACCTTGGGGTTATCATCAGTGAGGGAAGCATTCACATGGACCCAGTCAAAATTGCAGGAATAGTGGAGTGGCCCGTTCCAACCAAGAAAAAGCAGCTTCAGTCATTCCTAGGCTTTACCAACTTCTACCGATGGTTCATCAAAGGATACAGCAAAGTTGTCAAACCTATGACACAACTGACAGGAAACGATCCATGGAAGTGGGGAAAAGCACAACAGGACACATTCGAAGAATTGAAGAGACTACTAGCCGAAGAAGTGGTACTGGCAATACCCACAGAAGGAGGCAAGTTCCGCATAGAGGCGGACGCAAGCAAGGGAGCGATCAGCGCTGTATTGTCACAAGAGCAGGATGGAAAATGGCACCCAGTCGCATTTCTGTCCAAGTCCCTGACAGTCACAGAACGAAATTACGAAATTTACAACAAAGAACTGCTAGCAATCATGCTAAGCCTGGATGAGTGGAGACACTACCTAATGGGAGCAGCTCAGGACTTCGAGATATGGACAGATCATCAAAATCTGCAGTATTTCCGAAAGCCCCAAAAGCTCAACCGACGCCAAGCGCGTTGGGTAATCGAGCTTGCCGAATACCATTTCTTGCTGCATCATAAACCAGGAACGGCAAACAAGAAAGCCGACTTACTCAGTTGACGAGCGGATCACGAGCAAGGACAGGAGGACAACGATGAGGTTATAGTCCTCAAACCCGAGCACTTCCGGGCATTGGTCATGCCCACAATCGAGGAAGTCCATACCAAAATCAAGCAAGCCATGCTTGACCACCACCAATGGGACAAGAACATATCTGCATCTCTCAACCATGACCGAGGGATGAAGCTAGATGACGGTTTGATCTTCTACAATCACCGTATCTATATTCCCCAAGACCATGCGTTACGAGGAGAAATAATCGCAATGCATCATGACCATAGGATGGTGGGACATCCAGGCATTGAGAAGACCAAGGAACTCATCCTACGAGAATATTGGTGGCCCAAGATGAAGAAAGACATAGAGGCCTATGTCCGTGCTTGCGAGACATGCCAACGAACCAAGTCAAGCACTCAAGCAAAAGCGGCGCCTCTCCATCCAAACACCATACCCTCCCGACCCTGGACTCACATCTCCATTGACATGGTCACTGGTTTACCTAGGTGCAACGGTCAAGACGCTATCTTAATGATCGTCGATCGATTCTCCAAGGAAATCATACCAATAGCTTGTACCACAGAGCTGTCATCAGAAGGGTGGGCCAAAATCTTATGCAACAATGTTTACGCCAGACACAGAATGCCTCAGGTGGTCATCTCTGACTGAGGCTCCATGTTTGTCTCCAAGTTCATGAAAGACCTTTATGACTTGCTACAGATCAAGGCAAACATATCCACCACCTATCACCCACAGACAGATGGACAGACAGAACGAGTCAATCAAGAGGTTGAAAAATACCTCCAAATCTTCGTCAACCATCTTCAGGACGACTGGGTAGAATGGCTCTCTCTCGTGGCTTTCACTCACAATAACCGCACCCACTCCGCTATGGGCAAAAGCCCCTTCGAGGTTAACTATGGCTATAACACTGACCTCCTCCCTGGCGCAAAACCCCGAGCACCCTTCAGAACACCGGCCTCAACCACATTCGTTTCACAGATGCAAAAAATCCATGCTGAAGCCAAGCAAGCCCTCGAAAAAGCTGCCAACCAAATGAAAGCCCAATACGACAAAAGAAATGACCTGCAGTTGAGTACCAAGTGGGAGACAAGGTGTGGCTCGACACGACCAACCTCAGTCTACCGCGACCCAAAAAGAAACTCGCAGACAAATGAACAGGTCCCTTTCCAATCCTCGCAAAAGTAGGAGCATCAGCGTACAAATTGAAGCTCCCGCTGGGCTGGCACATTCATCCAGTCTTTAACGAATCACTCCTTACCCCATACATACCACCCGCATTCCCAAACCAAGAACAACCACCTGTGCTGCCGCCAGATCTCATTGACGGTGAAGAACACTATGAAGTCGAGAAAGTCCTCGACCACAGAGAGCGCAAAGTCAGGGGAAAAGCTGGGGAACCAACACGATGGGTCACAGACTACTTCGTCAAATGGAAGGGCTATGGACCGGAATCAAACAGCTGGGTACGAGAAAACGACGTGGACACAGACGAACTTGTAGACAATTACCTCGCTAAGAAGGTAAACTGTATGGACACTTCAATGGTAGACTGGCAATCCTATATGGACCCATTTACTGGACGAAAGGTCTGGTACGATGATGAGCCTAGACTTCTGTGGCAACGGCAACACCAACTCGGAACGAGATTGGGTAATTAACGTAGTAGCATGGCAATCAAGGCGATCATGTGTGTGAGTGGGTTTGGGGCACCTCCGTGCAGTAAATCAATTCCTCTATACGCAAGTATACACTGCGACTTTAAGTCTGCGAAGTAGTACTGCTTGGTAGTTGAGTACTAGATGCAATAGCTATAAGCCGGTAGGGATCTCTCGAAGTGAGAGGGAACAGAAGCGGGTATGATGTGAATACCATGAATCCGTATGAGAAAACATGTGACGAGACTAGAAAACACCGCTAGACGTTAATCTGTGCTGGGTGAATGATGGTAGAACGACTAAATGGTCGGCAATAGTCTATGGGTGAACGAGGCGATGGGAAAACGTAGTAGAGATAACGGGTGGCGAGAGAAAACGTTAAACAATGTGCTGGGGTAGACTGGTGAGAGAAAACGTGGGGCTACAAAAACTGGTGATGAAACTGGTCCTATATGATGCAAGAGTACTGTGTCGATGTCGAAAACTGGTCTGGTGCTGAAACGATCCTATCCTATGTCAAACTAACCTTCAAGTCCACTCGAGGGACTGATACTATATGAAACTTGCTGAAACTGGTCCTAAACTGATCCTAAGTCTGCTCGGACACTACCCAAGTGGGCGATGATAACGATGGCGAAAGTGAAACTGTAAAAACTCCAATGGTGTGAAAGTGAAACGATGTCGGCCTATAAAAGATAACGGGGACGAGATAGAGCGCGGCGATCACGTATTGGCACAATATGGGCATGTACCAATAGTGTTAAGAGCGAAGAGCCGATGTCAAGAGACTCTTCACAGTTAAAAACCGTGGAATAACTCTGGTGAGCTCAAGGGTTGACGTGCAATCGAGAATATGCTAGTGAAACGGTATATTGCCATAGAAATGGCGAATAAACGTGGTTACTGGCGATAGACTAGAGTGTGATGAGAATTGACGTAGACTGGTCAACTAGAGATGAACTGCTGTAACTACGTTTTCTAGTTAGTTTTTATACTACAAGTACGAAATTATAAATAGAGTAATCATGCGCGACTTAGTCAGGCTGTAAGGCCATGGCTTATTAGAATCCATAGGAAACATATGGTACTTTGTCTTCTAAAGTAACAGCAACTTGTCGACGTTGCCACATATGGTCGTGAACCCGTATGGTTTCATGGAACAATGAACGGATCGCATGGTGCTGTTTAGCTGCGGACTGGTGAGGTATGGCTTCTATACTGAGGTGCACGCTTGGGTCTATGTCGTTTCAAGGTCTTGGCGAGGTAACAGCCTTAGTAAAATGCGGTCTGTAATTGCCGTGTGCTCGAAATATCTTGGATGGATGAGTGGCCATGGCAATCACGTCATTTCATTAAGTGATTGATTGGCGCTTCCATGAGGCTATGAGAAGTGATGTGCTAATTCCGTTTTAGGACGATTTGTGATCGAAGGAGCCGCGCCATGATGGAATACGGCAATTATGATGCATGGCAAGATGGAATGGATTAACAAAGCGCGCGAAGAGTAGTTGCCGTAGGGTGAAAGTGGTATTGCCATATGTGTGTAATTATTGGTTTACTGAAAGGCCGTTGGAGGGCTAGTAGCGTTAATTAGCAGATAAAATCTGCGAATTCTGAGTGTACAGAGCCTGGAGGCTCATCAACGACCAAGAGCTAGCCTGGGATCTCTTTGGATGCCCAGACGACCCTTTGACAGACACAAAAGGGCCGGACAAACCAATGGAAATACCTTGAAACGAAGGCTGTACAAGCTGTTGGCATTGCAAAGACACTACAGACAGAGACACTCCAATGGTTACACTCTTCCACATCTAATGCCTCCGAACTTCAATGGGACGCCAAGCTACTAGCAGTTGGGACACCTGCCTTAAGAGGGGGGTAATGTTACGATTTATTCATTTCTTTACCTAAGCACCTCTTATCTTATCTTATCTTCAGTGCTTATCTTATCTTATCTTTAGATCCGCGACTCCACGGAGATCTTCATAAATCTTCACATCATCACACAGTCATACTCGCCCGACATGTGTTTTATCTCGCTCATCGTGTATTCTGCTTATTCACTTTCTAACACGGTTTGCTTATTATTAGACCCTCATTCTAGTATATAAGTAGTCTACTCAAAGCTGTATATTCCTTAGCTTTGAGCTAACATTTAATCATACCGATAACATTCCTTCTCGCTGAGCGCTAAAGCCTTATTCTTGACATTTATACTTCACGGGACTTAGTGGTGACTGTACGAACACGATACAGCCGTCTACTTACCCTTGTTTAGATAATCGGGTCTAACAGCTATCGAAGGGACCTTTGACCAGCTGGCCAAATGGTAAGAGGAACCATCCAAGAATTGCCTCCGACACTGATTTCAGTGTTCCTCTCACTATCTGCTATAGATGTCTCCAGGTAATTCAATGGCACACTCAGGCATGTGGCAAGGAAGGGGTCTTGTAGATATTTGGAGGGTTGTTTGCATTGTTATGAAAGGTGATTAGCATGAGGTACCATTTCCCAGAGATTTCACACTGATTGCACATTACCTAGTTCCAATTCCTATATGTATATATAGGTATTTGGTCATTATGTGGAATTCTACCATGGGAATGATTCTATTTGGTGATTGCTGTGTCTGCACAGCCTCTCTGTATAAGAAACAGCACGGGAATAAAATGCATTGTTCATCAAAAGCCTGGGAGCTATTGACTGTTTTCATTTACCGCCTGCTACTACTCCTTTGGTCCTGTCCTCTCGCTTTGTCTTTCTCGACTACATCTGTGTTTCATAGCTTTATGGTACATTTTTATTTCTTTTCCATACTAATACCTTTTTTCTCAGGTCTTTTTGGTGTATCTGGAGGCCGCAAAAACTGCAAACAAGGTGTGGCCCCAAGAGCCCAAGACATCGGCCATATCATCATTCCCACCATGCATAAGCCCTCGTATGAGGCAGCACTCTGTATGATGCTCTCGTGATGCTTCCTCATCAATGGCCATTGACTATGCTGACAGCGACAATGCTCTGCTAGCCGTTTCTGCCCTCAAGCAGTGCCATCCTCCCCTCCCCTCCCCCACCATCCCCCACAGAGACGTTGGGACCAATCACCTGTGCATAGTGGATCCGCGCACCCCAGCGTTCATAGATGCCATCGAGGATCCAATATTTTCTGCAGGCACTGAATGGGGCAGGAGCAAGCGTTTAACAATGGGGTGACAACTACAATGATGATGGGAAACATGGGGAAGTACCGAGGATGATGGAGATGTGGGGTGCAGGGTGGGGCAAGGCTGTGGCACAGGGAGGAGGAAGGTTGGATGTGCAATGGAAGGGAGGCCAATATTGATTTTACGTCTTGTGCAGCATTGTGTGGCCCTCCCATCCTCTGTTTGTGCTATGCATCATGGAGGAGACATTGTAACCATACATGCCTGCCAGTGTGTACACTAGCCCCCACCCGCAGTCCCGCCTCTATGATCATTTATCTATTTATTTGTATTAAATATTTATATAATACCTGAATTTTCTTTTTTATTATTTTTGAGTGGAGTTATGCTGCTATGGCCCAGTCGGCCCAGTCATCCCCCCTCATTCACCTCATGTCTTATGTCTTATGTCAGTCTTTTATTTACCCTCTGTCTTTACACCCACATTATAGCTTGTGTTCACATCATTGTCTTTTACATCTTGCTCTATGCTTGTAACTCCTACCATTTCATCCACTGCTCTCATCCATGTGGACACACTTTTTCTCTTTCTCTTCTTCATCGTCTTCATACCCCACTTGCCTTTTCAGGCATTTTGCACTGGGTTCCTCTTGCATCAGCATGTTGATCATCTTTCTTTTGGCATCCTGCAGGATGATAAGCTTCCTTGAGACCCTCTGTTTTGAGCTTTGCTTACCAAGGTTATCTCGCAGTCGAGCAGGGCGATCAAACAAAGTACTAGCTTCATTTGGTGCTTCATGCCTTTAGCCTTGACAAAAATCACTGAGCATTGGACTTCTACTATGTCGCCGACTCTGAATAATTGTGGCCTTGCATGTTGGTACCTGTGGCTGGTCTGTAAGTGTCTATCTCCCTTTCTACCAGGTTATGCTACTCACCGTCTTCTTCCCTCCTCATCAACATGGCTCTTGAAGTATTGCACTTTGTTATCCTCCATATGCATGACATTGCTCTTCCCAAGTCGCTGTAGAATGCCTACTGGATCAACATCTTTGCTGAACTCTATCGCCTCATGTTGGGTTCCATCCTTTGCATTGCAGAAGTATTGATTGGAGAGGTTGAATGCTGGGAATCCTTGGTACGTTGCTGCAGTCCACTTTTCTAGCATTCCTGACTTGAATTCTCAATCTGCTATCAGTTTGATTTCTTGCAGCATGGCTATGGCATTGTCAAAACTTTGGCACCCAATTCCGGTCACGGTGATGGCCTATGTGATGGTTACGGATTTATCTCGTGACATACTGTCAATGTATAAGCCAGCTTCATGTCATGATTTATTCACTTTTTTTCCTTTTTATTTACTTAATCCGCAACTCCGGACCGGTTGGCCCGGTGGTCACCCGAACCACTACAGACATTCCCATGTTATCGCTCACTAGTCGCGTACTTACACTTCTTTATTGCGTGCTCAAGTTCTTAGCCCTCACGAGTGTTCTATAGTTAGACCCTTATCTTCAGTATTTAAGTAGTAGCTCTCACTGTACATACCCCAGCTTCAAGCTAAAGTTAATCTATACCAAATTACTCACCCGCTAATACCCTTGCTGAGACGCTAAAGCATTAGCCCCTTCGCTCAATCATTCAGAGACTCAACGGTGACTGCCCGAACATGAGACAGCTGTTGTTTATTCTTGATTGGTTATCGGGTCTAACAATTAGCTCGAAGCTTCATCTTGCTCCTTAACCAGGAGCCTACATGTGATCCATCATTGAAATTGTTCTCACCGCAATCCTCCTTGGCGTCAGCCTCACCATCTTTATTACCGCTCTTACGCTCGCCATCCTTTTCTGTCTAGAAATATATCCTTGTCCTCACAGTAATTGACCTGGCAATCACTCCCTTGCAAGCCATGTCCTCCCACGGCAGCCACCAGCAGTCCATCACAGGACTCCCGTATCCTCACACAGAGCATCAACGCTCAACGAGTACCCTCGCTTCTACAGGGGAAACCAAGCGAACCTTCCTAGGGAGATGGAAGTCGGTGTTCAAGAAGGAGGCACTGGATCTACTCCCGGAGCAAGACTCCCCATTATCCAGCTTTCTGAATCGGGATCAACCAGTCAGACAAATGCTGGAGATACCTCCTGTCCAGTACAACCCATTCCTCCCATCACTGCCACAGACTTGGCAAGGTACCTCGTCCAACTTGGATTGGGGGAAGCAGGCCACCGAGTGTCCCCAAACTCCGAGCAGACTACCGTCTGTCGTCCTGAGGACTCCCCAGCAGATTCAGTCACCGCATCCGAGCTCAGTCTCCTCTGGAACAATACTCACCTCCCCTATACTGCCTTCTTTCCCCCAAGACGAAATCCCTATCGCTCAAGGACCAGTGGACCAGAGCAATGTCCTGAACCGCCTGTTATCCCAGATCCCAGCTGCTACGCAGACCCCAACTACTGGGATCAGTCCATACAAATCACCGAGCGACCTCCCACCCCGCCAAGAGAGTCCTCACCGGAGTTCGAGCCTCGACAGACAGACAGGCTCGATATCCCACAACAACGGATCATTGCTGCTGAGAGAGCTGAACCGGGAGGAGGGTTGGGAGATCGGTGGCCAACCGAATCCTCAGGAAGCAGCGACAATCCACAGAGTGTATATTACGGGAGAAGAGGTCAAGCAGAGCAGGAGCGAGCCGCTGTGTTCAGAGAGATTGATGAGCATCAGCCGCATGTCGAAGTTGACAGCCGAGGAGAGACCGTATACTTTTCTGTCACCAGCACAGACACCAGCACTGAGGAACTCCCTGCCGAGGCATACATCAACGGGATCAT
Organism: Armillaria nabsnona; assembly: GCA_030407065.1. Classification (NCBI taxonomy): domain Eukaryota; kingdom Fungi; phylum Basidiomycota; class Agaricomycetes; order Agaricales; family Physalacriaceae; genus Armillaria; species Armillaria nabsnona. Next base: position 617,927 of record JAUDQA010000021.1, read on the forward strand.
TGAACACGGAAGCCCGTCCCCATCACCTGTCCCAACCCCGCAGATCCCCGACACTCCCCTGGCCAATCACCCCGATGACCGTCTCTAGGGCTCTGTACCTTTTGTCGACAGGCAAACTGGTCGAGACCCCTGAGATACTTCGTCAGACTTCCTTACTCAACTTATTTAATCATTTTCTTGAAGAATTAGTAACAGACCAGGACTGGGCTGGAACGCCAGCTGGGATCAATTATGCTTTCTATCACCTCGACTATATTATAAAGGAAGAAGCCAGACACTTCGCCTGTCAGGCTTACAATATGATTCATCCAGATCATCCGGTCCAGATCCCCAAACCGTTATCAATGGCCACAGATCGATCTACCTCCACACGGAGACACCCCTAAACCAATGGTTAATGAGCCCCCGGTACCACCGCAACGAGCCGCAGTACCGCCCTACCCCTACGATACCGCGTATGGCTATGCCAACATAGCACCAAGTTACTCATATCCCCGAGGGTATGGACCACCTGGCTCGCAAGGTCGGTCCAGACTTTTCGCCGCTGCCGACAATGGCGCAGGATCCTCTAATCAGCCTCTACCACCAACCGGACCCCCTGCGCCAACTGGACCGCCAGTACCACCCACCGTTCCACAAAAATGGGCCCCTCCTCGATTCCCGTCACCACCCAAACCACCTGACCCACCCAACCCATGGGTTCTTACAGCTGCTGATCAAGGACCATGGGCGGTGCTAAAGCCGGAGATGGTTAAGGTGCCAGAAGATTTCCATGGAGATTCCAATGATATTGCCCGATTCTTCTCACAGTGCGATATGTACTTCGCCTCCTATAATCAGTACTTCCGTGACCACCCTCATAAAGTCATCTTTTGCGCCTCCCGTTTCAAGAAGGACGCTCAGGTCTGGTGGGAATTATGTGCGAGGGAACTAGGAAAAAACACTAACGGAGATCAGTGGTACCCGGCCTATGAGCAATTTGTGGAGGAAGTCAGGCGACGATTCTGGAAGGATGCGAACGCGGAAATAAAGTTCGTGCAGTGGGAAAGACTCCAACAGAGCAACTTCGCCGACAGTGACCTGTTCTTCCAACAATTTGAATCACTCGCGTTTGAGGCGGGCATCATTGGGATTGACCAGATGATGATGGCACAAGTTAAAAAGGCCTGCTGATCTTCCACCAAGGACATCATCTATGCATCCGATGGAGATGTCCCACATACCTACCAACAGTGGAAGCACCGGATACTCCAGATTGATCACAATTGGCGTACGCGGAAAGCAGAAATGGGGGCAGGATCTAAATTAACGGAATGGAAGCAGCAGGCGAAGCCAAACACATTGTCGAAAGGAGGACAGCAGCAGACCAACGTCCCAGAGAAGAAAACGGGAACTGGCACGGTATATGGAGGACAGGGCATGCCAATGGAAGTCGACGCCAGGCTTTCCAAGGTAAAGTGTTTCCGATGCGGCGAGCTTGGACACTTTAAACGGGATTGCCCCAAATCGCCAAAGACGAAGGAGGAAGCGATATGATGACTCAATTATTATTGGGATCATGTCACCACGAAGGAAAAGACCGACTCGAAGATTGAAGAGGTAAAAGAGGAGGCCAAGCAGTAAACAATTTGACTGACTTGGCCAAGGACCTAGTTTCATCTGGTACGCACTCATCGCCTGCTAGTCAGGCTTATTGTACTTCTGTAGTTGAACATATGCATTCGAATATACCATTTCGCGACTTTACTACCAGACCAGAACCTAAGGAAGAATCGAAACAGGCAGTCGGGGCCGCCAACCCCAAGACTGCGCAACCGGCTAAGCGTTCGGCAAGTAACTCATTACGAGCGAACACTGGGAACGAAAAGTCGCCTACCATAGCGATACCCGTCATAACGACATCGCCCCAGTCAAGGACACCAGGAGTGGTCTCCGCAGTGATGAAGGCACGATCAGATGGGGCAGACGAAGTGCTTAGCACTAATTCTGATGAAGCGACTTTGCCCGTTGGCAAAGAAACTCCACGGGGCCCCTGTCTCATGGGTGGTATAGAGGGAATATCCACAGAGAAACCTCCCCTGGTAACAGAGTATCATGTAAGGATACCAAAGTCTTTATTCCCTGATAACCCAGAGACTTCGGTGAAGGACCATGATAAGACCATGTGCAGCGGACCAATTGCACGGTCTGACGACCAGCAGCAGAGCAAAAGTCCCAGGAGTGCGAGCCAACAGCAAGACGATGGTTGGCGCCAGGTCGGTAGAGGCCCCAGGAAAGGAGAGCGGAACGATTCGCATAGTCCCAAGGAAAAAGGCCAGGCCAGTAAGTCCGTTCATTCGGCACAGGTCAAGCCCGCTGCTTCTGATCGCTCTTGCAACGTGCCAAACGGCTCCGAGGTCAAGCCAAACTTGCCGCTACGAACCAATGCTCCCCCAGGCGATCCTGATGAAACTCACGAGACAAGACCTGTTGGATGCGCAACAGCCTCGACTGCCGAAGGACAGGAAGCTGCTAGCGCCCAGGCAGTAAAAAGGGGGCCTCGTGTACAAATGGAGGAAGTTCCAGATGATGAAGATGATACGAGTTTCCGGCGAAGTCAGAACACTAACCAAAAGCCTTGTATAGGTCCTGAGGCAACCCAGTCAACAGTAGCCAAACCAGCAGGTTACGGTGCAAAGGCTGAGAAGGTCCCATCTGAATGGCTCAAGCTGTTCGAAGCCAAATGGACCCTATGAGGAATCAAGGAAGCGAAGACGGAGTCGGAAGCCAAAGCAATCCTAAAGAATTGGATTCAGAAGGCGCGAGCGGAAGAGGTAGTTGACAAACTGCTCGAGGGACTACGAGGGGCTACCCGCATTAATGCCCTAGAATGGATGGAGGAGCTGCGACAACCTAAGCGATATATTTGCCGAATAAGCAGGAGCGATAAAGCGCTGACCACCGATATCCAAATCGAGACACTAAAAAGTCGCACCCGCATTACCTCCTCCGCTCTAGTTGACAGCGGATGCACCAGTAGCGCCATTGATCGTACCTTCATGGAGAAACATAACCTCCCTACTCGGTCGGCGGTGGCACCCATCACGGTTTACAATGCGGACGGATCAAAAAATAGTGCAGGACAAATCACCGCCTTTGCGGAAATATGCATCATCATCAGCAATCATGCCGAGCGTATTGATCTAGCCGTTACTGACCTCAAAGACCGAGATGTATTCCTAGGGCACGATTGGTTGATCAGGCACAATCCGCTAATCAACTGGCAGACAGGGAAGATGACCTTCGCTCGCTGCCGATGCCAACACATCCCAATATCTTTACCAGATGCAGATCCTTATGATAAATGGGACGAAGAGCTTGAAGAGGGGGAAACCATCCTTGCAATAAGCTTTGAAGAAGCTATTCGTATCAGGGCAATGAGGCATGTAGCGAACGACCTAGCTGCAAAGGCTAATGCAGAAAAGAAGACCAAAATGTTCGAAGAAATGGTTCCAGAGTGGTGCAGAGACTTCAAAGACCTCTTTAATAAAGAGAACTTTGATGAACTCCCCGAACCTAAACCATGGGATCATGCCATCAAACTCATTCCAAACGCTAACGCCAATCTCGACTGCAAAGTCTATCCGCTCAACCAGGCTGAACAAGAAGAGCTCGACAAGTTTCTTGATGAGAACTTGTCAAGTGGCAGAATACGCCCTTCCAAATCACCCATGGCCTTGCCGTTCTTCTTCGTAAAAAAGAAGGATGGAAAGCTAAGACCTGTTCAGGATTATCGGAAACTCAACGAGATGACGATTAAAAACCGTTATCCACTTCCTTTAATCTCAGAACTCATGGATAAATTGCGAGGCACCAAATACTTCTCAAAGCTCGACGTCCGTTGGGGATACAATAATGTTCGCATCAAAACTGGAGATGAATGGAAGGTGGTGTTTAGAACCAACCGTGGCCTATATGAACCCACAGTCATGTTCTTTGGTCTCACCAATTCGCCCGCCACTTTCCAGTGCATGATGAACGACATCTTCAAGAACCTCATTGCATCGGGAAAAGTGACCATTTACCTCGATGACATTCTCATTATGTCAAAGACTAAAGAGGAGCACCGACAAATCATGCGAGAGGTTTTAACCATGCTGCGAAAACACAAGCTATTCCTCAAAGCCGAGAAATGTGAGTTTGAGGTCCTAGAAACGGAATATTTAGGCGTCATCATCAGCGAAGGAAGTATTTGCATGGATCCAGTAAAGATCAAAGGCATCCTCGACTGGCCGGCACCTACCAAAAAGAAGGAACTCCAATCCTTCCTCAGATTCACCAATTTCTATCGACGCTTGATAAAAGACTACAGCAAGATAGTGAAGCCTATGACCCAGTTGACGGGGAACGATGCATGGACATGGGGAAGAGCTCAGCAAGAAGCTTTTGAATGACTCAAGAAGCAGTTGGCGGAGGATGTGGTGCTCACAGTACCCACAAATGAAGGGAAATTCTGGGTGGAAGCGGATGCTAGCGAAGGGGCCATCGGTGCAGTTCTCTCTCAAGAACAGGACGGCAAATGGAGACCTGTATCCTTCTTGTCAAAATCTCTCTCCATTACCAAACGTAACTACGAGATCTACGACAAGGAACTTCTAGCCATCATGCTTGCCCTTGAAGAGTGGAGACATTATCTCATGGGCGCTTATCAGGATTTCGAGATCTGGACTGATCATCAAAACCTCCAGTACTTCCGAAAACCCCAGAAAGTGAATTGATGACAAGCTCGATGGATCACCGAGCTTGCTGAATATCACTTTACTCTCCACCATAAAGCCGGAACCGCCAACAAGAAGGCGGATCTCCTTTCCCGATGAGCTGACCATGATCAGGGACAGGATGACAATGACCAAGTAATAGTCCTGTCTCCTGAACATTTCAGAGCCATGATCATGCCTACCATCGAGGAAACCCATCAGCATATAAAGGCCGTCACCAGAAATACTCGCCTCTGGGACAAAGCCGTCACTGGTTCCCTCAATCATGATCGTGGAATGAAAATGGACGATGGGCTCATCTGGTATGATGGAAGAATCTATGTTCCCCGAGATCACAATCTTCGTGGAGAAATCATCGCTTGATCACATGACCACATCACTGCTGGACACCCGGGGATCGAGAAAACCAAGGAACTCGTACTCCGAGAATTCTGGTGGCCAAAGATGAAAAGGGATATTGAAACCTACGTCCACGCTTGTGAAACATGTCAATGAACGAAAAGCAGCAATCAAGCCAAAGCAGCACCGTTACATCCTAACAAGATACCGTCCCGACCATGGACTCACATCTCGGTAGACATGGTAACTGGACTACCAAAAAGCAATGGCTATGACGCTATCCTTGTAATCGTAGACCGTTTCTCAAAGGAAATCATCCCTGTCGCATGCTCCATGGAACTGTCATCGGAAGGATGGGCCAAGATCCTACGTGATGAGGTTTATGCCAAACACGGAATGCCTCAAGTCATTATCTCAGACCGAGGAACCATCTTTGTATCCAAATTTATGAAAGACCTCTATGATCTCCTTCTCATCAAAGGAAACACCTCGACAGCATATCATCCTCAGACAGATGGGCAAACAGAATGGGTTAATCAAGAAATTGAAAAATACCTTTGAATGTTTGTCAATCATCTCCAAACCGATTGGGCAGAGTGGCTCTCCTTGGCCGCGTTCACACACAACAACCGAATTCACTCCTCTACCAGTAAAAGCCCATTCGAAGTCAATTACGGCTACAACCCTGCTGTATTACCCGGAACAAAATTGACTACCCCTTTTCTTACCCTGGCTTCTGGAATGTTTGTCTCCAAAATGCAAGAAATCCATGCTACCGCCAAAAAGTCACTCGAAAAGGCTGCAGTACAAATGAAGGCACAATACGACAAAAACAAACGCTCCGCCATCGAATATAAAGTCGGTGACAAAGTCTGGCTTGACACGATGAACCTGCACCTTCCCCATCCAAAGAAGAAGCTCGACGACAAGCGAACAGGTCCCTTCGAAATCAAAAATAAAAAGGGCGCCTTGGCATATACGTTAAAACTACCAGCGAACTGGAAAATACACCCCACCTTCAACAAAGCACTTCTCACTCCATACATTCCTCCCACATTTCCCAATCAAGAACAGCCACCCCCTGCTGCACCAGACCTTATAGACGGAGAAGAACACTATGAAGTCGAAAAGGTCCTAAATGGCAGACAAAGAACGGTTCGAGGAAGGCGAGGAGAACTACCACGAAGAACCACAGACTACTTCGTAAAATGGAAGGGATACGGACCAGAATCAAATAGCTGGGTACATGAAAGCGACATGGACGCCGACGAATTGATCAAAGAATTCCTCACCGAACATGTAGATGCCGTGATAGAGCAACAACCTTCTCCATGGCAAAGCTACGTTCATCCTGAACATGTTACCGACGAACCACCTGCGGACGAAAACAAGCACGTCACCATGATCCTTAAACATGAATATTCAGACAATGGAGACATGCAATATCTTGCACAATGCCACAATGGAAAGCAGAAATGGGTCAAGAATCCAGACAAAGACCTATGGAGACACCTTGAAGAATACTGGATGAACAACGAAAGCATCACAAACCCTCCAGGCCCATGGGAAAGTGAACCTTAACAGCAGTCAGGACGCCTGCCTTAAGGAGGGGGTAATGTCATGATTTATTCACTTTTTTTCCTTTTTACTTACTTAATCCGCAACTCCGGACCGGTTGGCCTGGTGGTCACCTGAACCACTACAGACATTCCCATGTTATTGCTCACTAGTCATGTACTTACACTTCTTTATTGCATGCTCAAGTTCTTAGCCCTCACGAGTGTTCTATAGTTAGACCCTTATCTTCAGTATTTAAGTAGTAGCTCTCACTGTATGTACCCCAGCTTCGAGCTAAAGTTAATCTATACCAAATTACTCACCCGCTAATACCCTTGCTGAGACGCTAAAGCATTAGCCCCTTCGCTCAATCATTCAGAGACTCAACAGTGACTGCCTGAATGCGAGACAGCCATTGTTTATTCTTGATTGGTTATCGGGTCTAACACTTCATCAGTTTCACTTTGCCTGTCCATCCCCTAATCTTACTCACATTGGCATTCTAACCACTGGTGGCAGGTCAGCATTGCAGATCACGCCAATACATGAAAAGACGATTTCTTCAAGCTCATCATCATCGTGCTTCCTGACCAGTCACCAAACAAATTCATCTGTGTCCTGTTGAAGAGATACTCCTGCCATGGTGGTTCTGGCCTGCCATGTTTCTGTAAGTTAGTATTCATTGCTATGAAATGCTTAATCTCACCTTGAGAATTCCAGATAGGTTTCACACATTGGTTTTCAGGCTTTCTTCACTGAAGCATTGTACAGTTAATTTCCAGTTATTCAATGATTTGGATCATGTCGCATATAAAGTACATGGTTCATTAACATCAAAGAAATATATGTGAAATGAGGTTTATTCTTTGATGGCTTCAGAAGGTGCACCATCTTGGTATATTACATTTGCACCTTCAGATCATAAACATCTAATATCACTGTACTGGGCAGATAAATCTATTGAATTTTCACCATTGCCTTGTCAGGAGAGAGAGCAGTTATTATTAATTACTAGTAATCCTGCTGCTGCTGCACGGTTCTTTAATTTTATGGTTGAATTGTTTCTTAAATATGTACTTTGTGCTGATGAAACAATAGCAGGTGCATATGGGAATGTGTCTTCTTATTATGGTGCTGTAGAGCAACAGGGTCGTCTTACATTGCATTTACATCTTATTGCTTGGATATGTAATGCTCTTAGCCCTCAAGAAATATGGGACTGTATTATTGGTGAAGATTCTGAGTTTCAAAGACAACTATTTGCATATTTAGAGGCTTCTCATACTGGTGATTACTTGACTGGCTCTAGTATTGATGTTATTCAAAACTGCCATAAAGATATGATGGAACCAACTTATGAAGATCCTACTGAACACTTGCCACAACCTCCTCCTTCTCTTTGTAAATGTAAAGAAGAATCATGTGTTAAGTGTGCTCAAGTAGATAGTTGGTGGTCTTACTTCCGACAAACAGTAGACACACTAGTGAATATGATAAATGTACATTCTTGTCATCAAAACACCTATGCAGATGGAACTTTTAAAAAAAACTCTACAGCCAAAGGCTGCAAAGGTAATAAATGGGGAAAATGCAGAGGTCGTTTTCCATGTGCCTTATATCCAGAAACATGTGTAGAAGTGGAAACTGGTCATATCAATCTCAGAAAATGTGAAGCATGGATTAATACATTTACACCACTTCTGACTTATCTAATGAGATGTAATACTAATGTCAGTTCTCTTTGTTCAGGTACTGCAATAAAAGCCATATTAATATATGTGAGTGACTATATTACTAAGCCTGCATTGAAAACACATGTATTCTTTGATGTAATAAAAAGTGTATTTCAACGTAACAAAGATCAAGCACAGACAGACAAGTCAGATACAGATCATGCTCAAAAATTGATGACTCAAATGGTTAATGTCTTGGGTGCAAAAATGAAAATTGGTGCACCTATGATTTGTTCATATTTACTTGGATTACCTGATCATTATACTAATCGGACCTTCACAACTTTTTACTGGAAATCATTTGTATCAGAAGCAAAAAATGACTGGTTGAATGAGACAGACAAACCAGAAGATGTTAAACTTCAATTGAAAAAGAAAAATGATAGTGTCATTGGAGTGTCTCCAGTTGAGGACTATATTCATCGTGCTACAGGATTAGAACATATGTGTTTATATGAATGGATTTGTAGATGTCATAGAGTATCTAATGGTAAATCAATAGATGAACCAGACCAATTGGATGTATACAATGATACTGATTCTGTAATAGAACATTTAGAGAATAAGGGAGATGATTGTGATGCTTCTTCTGAGCCTTGTAAGTCTGATTCATCTGATGACAAACATTCAATCAATAGTTTTATTGTGAATGATGAAACATATGATCTAACACTTGTGAATCATGGATCTGTTTCTCCTCCTTTGACACTTAAAGAAGCAGGTTTATCTAAACATCTTTCAGAATATACAGACCTATCTCAGACAACTATGGTAGATGAAGATCCAAACACAATTAAACCACAAAGCATGCAAAAAAAACATGTACAATCTAAACTTGTCAAACATTGTTTTTTGGAATCTCATTCACTGTATGACACTCATCATACTGTACTGAGACCTGAATGTGAATGATCAGTACCAAATTTTGCAGGTGGAATGTTACTAAGAAAGGATGTTGGAGATCGTGAATATTATTGTCTTACTATCACTGTATGGAGAATCCAATATCTTGGCTTAAAATATTGAATTCTATAACTATTTATTTTTTCAATATGTTGGCTTGAAATATTGAGATAATATTTTCAATATATTTCAGTGTAACATATTGAAAAAATAAATAATTATAGAATTTAATATTTTAAGCCAAAATATTAGATTCTTCATGCAGTGTATGCTGACTTTATTCAGACCATGGCGTCGGGGCAAGGATCTTAAGATAGAAAATATATCTTGGGATAGATCATTTATTAATTTCAAGCTTTTACCATGGCAAGACAAGATAATTAGTAATTTTAATCTACGATATGAATGTATGGATGCAAGAGATGATTATAATGCACAATTAAAGCAAGGAGGTGTTCAAAACCATGCCTTGCATACTGATTGGACAGTTTTAGACCAGGATAGTGATTTTATAATCTCAAATGATGAAATTGAAACAGGTGTTGCCTCTGTATCTGAACAAGCTTTGCTATTGGTTGGAACTGCCCATCTGAAATGTATGCAAAAAATATCAAAAATTACACGAATGATGAGTGATATAGGTTGCAACTGGTCTCAACCTAATATAGATTTAGCTGATACTACTAATATCAAATCAGATTTTTCTATACGACAATGTTCTGCAGCAGAGTGGAAGGATGAAGTGAGTAAACTGCAACAAGTAGTACTAGATAACCGTCAACATAATAATCATACTAGTCAAAAAGGTACACAGAAACATAAGGCTGATTATATCAATCAAGCTGAGATCTTAAGCAAACAACATCTGGTACAAAGCAAGCACAGTTCTACTGAGGATAATCTGATGACTGAAATCTCAAATATGTTCTCTCTAAATAAAGAACAAGATAGAGCTTTTTGTATTGTTTCACAACATTCAATCTGCCCTATATCAGATCAATTACATATGTATATAGGTGGTATGGGTGGAACAGGTAAATCACAAGTAATTAAAGCTTTAAGTGAATTTTTTAATCAACGCAAAGAGTCAAACTGACTTATACATGTAGCTCCAACAGGTACTGCTGCCTCCATTGTCAAGGGATCAACATATTATTTTATGTTTGGTATTAATGAATTTAATGGTAGAGAACTTACTAAAAAAAGTATGAGTGAAGTAAAATCTTGTTTGATGGGTGTGGAATATGTATTTCTAGATGAAGTATCTATGCTTTCATGTGTAGATCTATATAAAATTAGTGCACGATTAGCCACATGTCTTAACAAACCTGAACTGCCTTTTGGTGGAATGAATATGATTTTTGCAGGTGATTTTGCACAACTGCCACCAGTTATTGGTGGTGAAAATTCTGCTTTATATTCACCTGTTAATGGTCTTTTTGCATCTAGTAAAAAGAGTCAAGAAGCAGCATTAGGAAAAGCAATTTGGCATCAAATAACAACAGTTGTTATTTTACGTCAAAACATGTGACAAAAAGGCCAAAGTGAAAATGATATTAAATTGCACAAAGCATTGGCAAATATACGATATAAGGCTTGTACTGCTGATGATATCACTTTACTGACATCTCATGTATGTGGTGCATCTGCAGATTCTCCTGACATCAATGAAAAACCCTTTAGAAATGTATCCATAATCACTGGATTAAATATCCATAAAGATGAGTTCAATCAACTAGGAACACTTTGGTTTGCACAAGAAACTAATCAAGAGTTGGTTCACTTTTATTCAGAAGACAGTATATCAGAAGTATCATCTGTTGCACATTGCAAATGAGTTCAACATAATAAATCAGCAAGTCTTACTCCACAAATTCAAATTGAACTTTGGAACTCTCCTCCAAGCACAAATAATAAACATATACCTGGTAAATTATCATTATGTAAAGGTTTGCCTGTTATGATTCGTTTAAACTCAGCAACTGAATTAGGAATAACAAAAGGCCAAGAAGGATATGTATATTCATGGGAAGAATCTACTGGATCAAGAAGTCAGAAGATACTTGATATACTATTTGTTAGATTAGCATCACCTCCTGAACCTACATCCCAGGACTTCCTGTTAATGTTGTGCCATTACTTTGCACATCATCTGCAATATCTTGCATGCTTTATGATGATACAAAAATAAATATTAACAGAAGTCAAGTTGAAATCATGCCAAATTTTGCAATGACTGACTATTGTTCACAAGGAAAAACATGGATACAAAATCCTGTTGATCTTAACAATTGTAGGTCACATTAATCATATTACACTGTTATATCTTGTAGTGCTTCATATGATGGTACCTTGATTCTTCCAGATTATACAGACCATAATCATGTTGCCTTTGATCCTAAAAAAATTCAAGGCAGGTGCTCAGGCCACTTGTGGCAGGAATTCAGAGAACTTGAGATATTGGACCATATTACTACATTACTATATGAAGGTCTGTTACCAAACACAATATATGGTGATTGTTGATATACATTAATAGAGACTTTTCAAAAAGCATATGGACCATTATTTGTACCTGGTTCAGTTGATATAGCATTAAAATGGACTAAATCTGATCCTCTTGATATAGTAGATCAGACTGTTTTTGTTAGACTCAAACTCTGATCAAGAGTAGATAATGGCTGTCTCGCATTCGGGCAGTCACCATTAAGTCTCTTATAGCGAAAGGAGCTAAGGCTAGGCACTAGTTCTTGGCTGGATTAGGTAACAAAGTTTGATATAAATTAAATGTTAGCTCGAAGCTGGGGTACATACAGTGAGAGCTACGTCTTAAGTATTGTGAGTGAGAGTCTATACATAGATTGTCCGTGAGAGATAGAAACCAGAGCACACAATAGCGAAGCGATATCGTGTAGTCATGAAGTGATAGCATGTGTATTTGAAGTAGCTTGTTTGGTTACCCCTATAATGGACGGTCCGGTTGGTCCAGAGAGATAAGATAAGGAAAAAAGTGAATAAATCATAACATTACCCCCTTCTTAAGGCAGGCGTCCCGACTGCTGTTAAGCCTCTTCTCCACCGTTTCATTCCACATTGTCCTCGTACCAGTTGATATCCCAGTATTCGTCAAATAATTTAGCGTATTGTGGTAATTTGTGCTCGTAATACCATGTCTCCGCTGCTGGTCCATATTGTGGATGTGATGCTGGTCGTATGAGGTATTGCCATCCTTCCCGTGATCCCCAGTGTTCTCCATCTGGTCGCTCCACTGTGATAATTATTGTTGCGTCTGGCTTGTCAGTAGTGATAAGATTGATATGTTCTGCGAGGAACTCTTTGATTAGTTTGTCGGCATCCATGTCATCCTCCCACACCCAACTGTTTGATTCAGGTCCATATCCCTTCCATTTGATGAAGTAGTCAGTCACCAGTCTTGATGGTTCTCCCTGTCTTCCTCGCACTCTACATTGTCTACTATTTAGGACTTTTTTGATTTCGTAGTGCTCCTCTCCATCTATAAGATCCGGTGGAGGTGGGGGTGGTTGGTTTTGGTTAGGGAAGGCCGGTGGGGTGTATGGAGTAAGTAGTGATTCATTGAAGGTGGGATGAATCTTCCAGTTGGTGGGTAACTTTAACGTGTATGCTGAGGTGCCCTTCTTGTTTTTGATCTCAAAGGGGCCAGTTCGCTTGTCATCGAGTTTCTTTTTTGGTTGAGGAAGATGGAGATTGGTCATATCGAGCCAGACTTTATCTCCTATCTTGTATTCGATGGCTGGGCATTTCAACTTGTTCTACTGTACTTTGATTTGCAACGCAGCCTTCTCGAGCAACTTTTTGGCGGTAGCATGGATTTCCTGCATTTTGGAGACAAACATGTCAGAGGAAGGAGTGTGGAAAGGGGAGGTGGGTTTCGTTCCTGGTAAAACAGCGGGATTATATCTGTAATTGACTTCAAATGGACTTTTACTGGTGGAGGAATGGGTGCAATTATTGTGTGCGAATGCGGCAAGGGAGAGCCATTCCGACCAATCAGTCTGGAGATGATTGACAAACATACGATGATGAGGCTCCAGGCTCTGTACGCTCAGAATTCATGGATTTACCCATTCATCACCCAATATCTTCGAAACGAGGCCATTATAATCCCCACACACTCCATAATACTGCCAACACTTGATAAAACCACAGATTTTCGCAGTATAAATCACCCACACACAGATACAATCCTAAAACTGCACCCTTCATACTCCTTCAACACTCCGTTATCCTTCCCAGCTCACCACGCATCATAATTACCATACCCCACCATGGCAAGGCACCTTTGATTGCCAATCATCCAAAACGGGGTTGCTACATCACTCAGAAGCACCTAGTTGATCTGCCCATCAATCATTTAATGAAATGACGTGATTGACCGAGTACCCTTCCAGCTATGATAATTACAGCCACGGCAACTACAGACCACATTTACTAAGGCTGTTACAGTACCAAGACTTTGAATTATCGTTGACCCAAATGTACACCTCAGCACGGCAACTGCAGCTCAGTAATCCGCAGCTAAACAGCACCTCATGATCCACTCATTGCTCAATAAAACCACACGGTTTGCATCCATACACAGCAACATTGAGGACTTGCTGTTACTTCAGAACCACAGATACCATATGTTTACGATGGCTATTACAAAAGCCAAGGACTTACAGCCTTACTAAGGCTCCGAAGAATATTCTATTTATAAAATCATACTTGTAGTATAAAAACTAGGCAGATACCGCATTTTTAGAGCTAGTTCTTACCCAGTTGATGAGACTATGGCATTCTAGTCAGCTACGGTTACTCCAAGTTATCCCTCACCGCTTGCTTTACTTCTAACATTGTTGGTTCGCTTTGTATATTGCACCAATACACGGAATCTCACATCAATAACTTGCTTTTGTCTTTTAATGCCGCAACATTGCTTCACCTTCACCACATAGGATTCTTTCATTGCTTTCACCTTCTACGTTGCCATTGTTTTCACTGCCCAGTTCAGTATTGCCTCTGTGTAGGCCCAGTTTGGTACCATTCTCCATAGGATCGCCCTCATCTTTATCATTGTTCAGAGTTGCCATGCATCTATTGCCGCAACACCTCACTCAGCACCCCAGTTGCTATGTTTTCTTCCATTTCCAAGGCATTTTCCGCACATTAATTGCCATTGTTTCGACTCAGCATCACAGTACAACACCAGGACACGTTTTCTAGTCCTTCCCCACGATTTCTAGCTTGTTGCTACGATTTCTTGTGCATTGCCACAATTTCTAGAGCTATTTTCGTGCTCTTTAGCCCATCCCCACGTTTTATAGACCACTTCATCGGTTTCCATCACGGTTTCCTGGTATCCACATCATACCAGATTCCGTCCCATCTTGTGTATCAAGATCCTTCCTGGCTTATAGCCAATGTCTACTAGTACTCATTGACCAAGAGTACTACTTCGCTGACTTAAAGTCACAGTGTATCTTGTGTTATAGAGGAATTGACTGCACGGAGGTGCACCAAACCACTCGCACACACATTGCCTTGACTGCTGTGTTGCTACGTTAATTGCCTAAGCTCTCTCAGAGTTTTGGGTGTTGCTGTTGCCATGGAAGTCTAGGCTCATCAACAAAGGTATTTTTCAATTTCTTGATTAACCCATTTGGTCTGTCCATCTGTCTGAGGGTGGTAGGTGGTTGAGGCATTGCCTTGTATTTGAAGGAGATCGTAGAAGTCTTTCATGAACTTTGATACAAATACGGTGCCCCTGTCTGAGATGACAACCTGGGGCATCCCATGTTTGGCATATACCTCATCACGTAGGATCTTTGCCCATCCTTCTGATGACAGTTCGGTGGAGCATGCAACTGGGATGATTTCCTTGGAGAAGCGGTTGACGATTATGAGGATAGCATCGTAGCCATTGCTCTTGGGTAGTCCCATAACCATGTCTACTGATATGTGAGTCCATGGTCAGGACGGTATTTCATTACGATGGAGTGGGGCTGCTTTAGCTTGGTTGCTGCTTTTCGCCCATTGGCAGATCCTGCAGGCTCAGACATATGCCTCGATATCCTTTTTCATCTTCGGCCACCAGAATTCTCGTAGTACGAGTTCCTTGGTTTTTTCGATGCCTGGGTGTCCAGCGGTGATATGGTCATGTGATCGCGCAATGATTTCTCCATGAAGGGTGTGGTCTCAGGGAACATAGACCCTGTCATCATACCAGATGAGTCCATCATCCATTTTCATGCCTCGGTCATGATTGAGAGAACCAGCGACAGTGTTGTCCCACAGGTGAACATTTCCAGTAGGGGCTTTTATGTTCCAATGGGTTTCTTTAATAGTCGGCATGATCATGGTGCGGAAATGTTCAGGAGATAGGACTATTACTTGATCATTGTCATCCTGTCCCTGGTCATGATTGGCTTGTCTAGACAAGAGGTCTGTCTTTTTGTTCACGGTGCTGGCCTTATGATGAAGGGTGAAGTGGTATTCCGCTAGTTTGGTAATCCATCGAGCTTGCCGTTGGTTCACTTTCTGGGGTTTTCGGAAGTATTGGAGGTTTTGGTGGTCCGTCCAGATCTTGAAATCTTGGTAAGCGGCCATGAGGTAGTGCCTCCATTCTTCGAGGGTGAGCATAATGGCTAGGAGTTCCTTGTTGTAAATCTCGTAGTTATGTTCAGTAACTGAGAGAGACTTCGACAGGAATGATATGGGCCTCCATTTGCCATCCTGCTCCTGAGAGAGAACCACGCCAATGGCTCCTTCGCTAGCATCTGCTTCTACTCAGAATTTTCCTTCATTCATTGGTATCGCCAGTACCACGTCCTCTGCCAGCTGTCTTTTTAGCTGTTTGAAAGCCTCCTGTTGAGCTCTTCCCCATTTCCATGTGTCATTCCCCATCAATTGGGTCATGGGCTTCACAATTTTGCTGTAATTCTTTATGAAGCGTCGGTAGAAATTGGTGAATCCCAGGAAAGATTGAAGCTCCTTCTTCTTGGTTGGCATCAGCCAATCAAGAATGCCTCTGATCTTTACTGGATCCATGCGGATGCTCCCTTCGCTAATGATGACACCTAGATACTCTGTCTCTAGAACCTCGAACTTGCACTTTTCAGCTTTTAGGAACAGCTTGTGCTTTCATAGGGTGGTCAGGACTTCCCGCACGATCCGACAATGTTCCTCTTTGGTTTTGGACATAATGAGGATGTCGTTGAGGTAAATGGTTACTTTTCCTGATGCAATGAGGTTTTTAAAAATATCGTTCATCATCCACTGGAAGGTGGCAGATGAGTTCATGAGACCAAAGAACATGACCATCGGTTCATACAGGCTGCAATTGGTTCTGAAGGCCGCCTTCCACTTGTCCCCAGTCTTGATGCGAACATTATTATACCCCCAGCGAACATCAAGCTTGGAGAAATATTTCACGCCGCACAGTTTGTCCATGATTCCAAGATTGGAGGCAGTGGGTAACAATTTTGAATGGTCATCTTGTTGAGCTTCCGGTAATCCTGAACAGGCCTTAATTTTCCATCCTTCTTTTTAACGAAGAAGAATGGTGAGGCCATGGGTGATTTGGAGGGGCATATTCTGCCACTCGACAAGTTTTTGTCAAGGAACTTGTCGAGCTCTTCTTGCTCTGCTCGATTGAGTGGGTAGACTTTGCAGTCGAGATTGGTGTTGGCATTTGGAATAAGTTTGATGGTGTGATCCCATGGTTTAGGTTCTGGGAGTTCATCAAAGAGATCTTTGAAGTCTCTGCACCATTCGAGGACCATTTCTTTGAATGTTTTGACTTTCTTTTCCATGTTGGCCTTTGCTGCTAGGTCATTTGCCACATGTCGCATTCCCCTAATACAAATAGCTTCTTCAAAGCTTATCGCAAGGATGGTTTCCCCCTCCTCCAGCTCCTCGTCCCATTTGTCATATGGATCTGCATCCGGCAGTGGAATTGGAATGTGACGACATTGGCATCGGGTGAAGGTCATTTTTCCCAATTGCCAATTAATTAGTGGATTGTGCCTTGCCAACCAGTTGTGCCCTAGGAATATGTCTTGGTCCTTTAGATCGGTGATAGCGAGATTGATGCGCTCAGCGTGATCTCCGATAATGATGCATACTTCTGCGAAGGCGGTGATCTGCCCTGCGCTGTTTTTTGATCCGTCCGCATTATAAATGGTGATTGGCACTGCTGTCACCCAAGTGGGAATGTTATGTTTTTCAACAAAGGTCTGGCTGATGGCGCTGCTAGTGCAGCTGCTATCAATCAGAGCCAAGGAAGCAAGGCAGGTGCAATTTTCTAATGTCTCAACTTGAATGTCAGCGGTTAAAGCTTTATCGCTCCTGCTTAGGCGGCAGATATAGTGCCTGGGCTGTTGTAGTTCCTCCATCCACTCTAGTGTGTTGATACGTGTGGCTCCTCGTAACCCCTCGAGCATCTCATTGACTACCTCTTTGACTCATGCCTTGTGGATCCAATTCTTTAGGATCACCTTCACTTCTGACTCTGTCTTGGCTTCCTTAATCCCTTGCAACGTCCATTCAGCTCCGAACGGTTTAAGCCATTCAGGTGGGACCTTCTCAGCCTTCGCGCCATGACCTATTGGTTCAGCTACCATTGGCTGGGTCACCTCAGGAACTATGCAAGGTTTCTGGTTAGCATTCTGATTTCGTCGAAAACTGGTATCATCTTCCTCATCTGGAATCTCCTCCATTTGTACTCTAAGCCCCCTTTTTACCACCTGGGCGCTAGCAGCTTCCTGTCCTTTGGCAGTCGGGGCTGTTGCGCATCCAACGGTTCTTGTCTCACGATTTTAGTCGGGATCACCCAGGGGAGTACTGGTTTGTAGCAGCAAGTTCCACCTGATGCTGGGGCCAGCCTCCATGGCAAAAGGTTGCTCAAGGCCAGTGGGCTGCACTTGAACCATCGCAGAAGGTGGAACAGTCTCACCCTTTCCCTTTGGCCTATAGGAATTGTTCCGCTCTCCTTTCCTGGGGCCTTCACCGACCTGGTGCCAACCATCGTCTTGCTGTTGGCTAGTGCTTCCGGGACTCTTGCTCTGCTGCTGATTGTCAGATTGTGCAATTGGTCCACTGTGCACGATCTTGTCCTTGTTCGTTGAAGCCTCTGTCTTGCCGGGAGATTTAAACTTTGATGTCCTCGCATGAGACTCCTTTACCAGGGGAGGTTTTGCCGAAGCTAGTTCCTCTATACTACCCGTGAGACAGGAGCCCCATGGAGACACGTCATCATCGGATGACACTGCATAAGATACTCCGTGGTCATGCGGTGTTCTCTTGTCAGAGTCAGCACTAGGTGCTTCATCTGCCCCCTCCAGTCATGCCTTCATTGCTGCGTGTACTCCAATGGAGTCACTCAACTGGGACAATGCCGTTGAAAGGGGTGTCACTATGGTGGGTGACTTTTCATTCCCAGTGTTCGCTTGTAATGAGTTACTTGCCAAACACTTAGCTGGTTGCACAGTCCTGGGGTCGGCGGCCTCAACTGCCTGTTTCAATTCTTTCTTAGGTTTCGATCTGGTAGTAAAGTCATGAGAGGGTATATTCAAATGCATATGTTCAACTACAAAAGTACAATAAGCCTGACTAGCAGGTGACAAGTGCATACCAGATGAAACTAGGTCCTTGGCCAAGTCAGTCAAATTGTTTACTGCTTGGCCTCCTCTTTTACCTCTTCAATCTTCGAATCAATCTTTTCCTGTGTGGTGACATGATCCCAATAATAATTGAGGCATTGTATTGCCTCCTCCTTCGTCTTTGGGGATTTGAGACAGTCCCGCTTGAAGTGTCCAAGCTCACCACATCAGAAACACTTCGCCTTGGTTTTCATTCTGTCGACATCCATTGGTATGCCTGTTCCTCCATATACTGTGCCAGTTTCCGTTTTCTTCTCCAGGACACTGGTCTGCTGCTGGTTTCCCTTGGGCGGGGAATTTATCTTTGTCTGCTGTTTCCACTCTGTTACTTTGGCTCCTGCTCCCGTTTCTGCCTTCCGCATCCTCCAGTTATGATCAATTTGGAGTATTCGTCACTTCCATTCTTGGAAGGTAGTCGGGACATCTCCATCTGAGGCATAGATGATATCTTTGGTGGACTGTCGGCATGCCTTTTTGACCTGTGCCATTATCATCTGGTCAATGCCAATGACTCCTGCCTCGAATGCGAGCGACTCAAACTGTTGGAAGAACAAGTCACCATCGGGGAAGTTGCTCTGTCAGAGCCTTTCCCACTGTGCGAACTTTATCTCAGCATTGGCATCCTTCCAGAATCGTCACCTAACCTCCTCCATGAATTGCTCATAAGCCGGATACACCTGGTCCCTGTGGATATTCCTTCCTAGCTCCCTTGTGCACAGTTCCCACTATATTTGAGCATCTTTGCCGAAGCGCAAGGCACAAAAGATGACTTTATGAGGGTGATCGCGGAAGAACTGATTATAGACGGCAAAGTACATATCACATTGTGAGAAGAATCGGGCAATATCGTTAGAGTCACCGTTAAAGTTCTCGGGTTCCTTGACCATATTGGGCTTCAGTGCCACCCATGGTCCTTGATCAGCTGCTGTGAGAACCTATGAGTTAGGCGGGTCTGGTGGTTTGGGTGGTGATGGAAAATGAGGTGGTGCTCATCTCTGGGGTACAACAGGTGGTCCTTGCAGGAGCAGGGGTCCAGACAGAGGTTGCGGTTTACTTGGTGGCTGAGCTTGATCAGAAGGTCCCATGCCATCATCAGCAGTGGCAAAGAGTCTGGATGGTCCTTGTGAGCCAGGCGGCCCGTACCCCCGAGGATATGCATAGTTCAGCACAGTGTATGGGTAATTCGGTGCAGTGTACAGGTAGCTTGGTACTGCATATGCATAGCTTGGTATGGCAGCCCATTGCGGTGGTACCGGTGGTTCATCTTGCATCGGCTCTATGTCCGGTATATTGAGCTGGGGTTGTCGATAGCGATCAGGGACCTGAACAGAGTGATCCAGATGGATCATATTGTAAGCCTGGCAGACAAAGTGCCTGGCTTCTTCCTTTAGGATATAGCTATATCCATAGTGTCCATAGTCTATTCCAGCTGGTGTTTCACACCAGTCTTCATCCGCTACTAGTTCTATAATGAAATGGTTAAATAAATTGATCAAGGGGGCGCAAAGGAGTATATCGGGGGTCCTGGCGAGTTTACCCATCGCTAGGAGGTACAGCACCCAGGAGATTGTTATTGGGGTGGTCGGCCAGGGGGATGTTGGGTCATGGCCAGGGGGATGTGCTTCCCCACCCTGCAGTGCCATTGCCATATGCTGCCTCGGGGAGTACCTCTGTACTGGCATTGCTGTAGTATATGGTTTCTCCTTGACTATCGATCCTGACTCTGGGGTGCTGCTCATTGACTTCCCTGATCGCAGCTGCTCAGTCTCTTTCTGCTTGTCTCCTATCTCCATCAGACTGGTTGAGCTCCTTGGTGCTCTTGGAGGGTTCTCTCCTTCGTTGTAGAATGGTGAGACTGTCTCATGGTCCCATTGTTGGTCTGGGCTCGAACTCCAGTGAGGAGTCTCCTGGTGGAGTGGGAGGTTGCTTGATGATTGGTATGGGTTGGTCCCAGTGGATGACGGGGAAGTTGGGGTTGGTGACCCACTCGGGAGTCCTTGTTTGATAGGGATTGCCTCGGCGAGGGAAGAAGGCGGTATAGGGGAGATTAAGGTTATCCCAGAGAACGTTGAGCTCGAATGTGGAATCGGTTGGTGGAGCCAGTGTTGTGGGACTCCTAGGACGATGGAGGGTAGATCGCTCAGTTGCTGGAGATCCTCCCATGCCTGTTTCGCCCAATCCAAGTCATACGAGGTGTCTTGCCAGGTGTATGGTGTTGTGGGTAGCAATGGGTTGTACTCCAACAGGGGAAGGGTTGGTGGTGTTGCTCTGTGACGAACTGTCGGTAGAAAGCTGGATGAAAGGGAGCCTTCTGGCAATATCTCCATTGCTTCCTTCCTGAACGCCGACTTTCACCTCCCTAGGAATGTTTTCTTTGATTCCCCCGTGGAAGCGAGGGTGCTCGTCGAGCGTCGATGCTTGGCATGAGAATACGGGTGTCCTGTGGTGGATCGCTGGTGGCCGCTGTGGGAGGACATGATTTATGATAGGATGATTGTTGTACTGATCGATGTGGGGGCGGGGATATATCCCGTAGTGAAATAGAACTGCTAGTATGAGGGCTGCTGTGATCAAGGTGACGGTGATGCCGAGAAAGGCTGCTTGGAGAACTGTTTCGAGTGTTGTCAACATGTAGGCTCCGGTTAAGGAGCAAAGGGAAGCTTCGAGCTAATTGTTAGACTCAAACTCCGATCAAGAGTAGATAACGGCTGTCTCGCATTTGGGCAGTCACCATTAAGTCTCTTATAGCAAAAGGAGCTAAGGCTAGGCACTAGTTCTTGGCTGGATTAGGTAACAAATTTTGATATAGATTAAATGTTAGCTCGAAGCTGGGGTATATACAGTGAGAGCTACATCTTAAGTATCGCGAGTGAGAGTCTATACATAGATTGTCCGTGAGAGATAGAAACCAGAGCACACAATAGCGAAGCGATATCATGTGTATTTGAAGTAGCTTGTTTGGTTACCCCTATAATGGATGGTCCGGTTGGTCCAGAGAGATAAGATAAGGAAAAAAATGAATAAATCATAACAGTTTTCAACTGGGATACTTCAAAGTTTGATCACCAGCCAACTACTCAAATGTCTGAGCCAGCCAAAATCCCACAAATTGATTCAAAGCTCACTCCATCTCTACCTAGTGCTATAGCTAAATCTAACTTGCATATCATCACTCCTATGAAACCGTCAGTTAAATGCAAAGGGCAAAAATCTGATCTAGATGTTGTTAAAGAAAACATGCAAACTGCAAGTATACAGGAATCAAGTATTGTATCTGGCAATGATAATGTTCCTGAAGGTTGTCGATGGCATAACAACAGCTGTGCATATGATTCATTAATATTTGTACTGTACAATATATGGAGATCAGACCCAACTTATTTCACTGAACAGTATAACTTATTAAACAATGAGTGGCTGACATTAATCACGCAATCATTTCACAGTTATATGCAGCAACAGTATTCATTAGAAGATGTTAGAGAATTTATACGACGTTGTCTAAATAATGCATTTCCTAATACTTTTGCTATTGGATGTAACACAAGTGTGGAGGCTCTGACTATGAAATTCATGTTAGGATCTGATAAATTGAATGAAACTTATTGTGTGCATGGAAATAACCATCGCAGTGGTTATATTTTATCTTATAATTGTGCATTTGCTCCTGGTGGAACAGGTGGAGCTCATTGGAATAACATACAAGAATATATAAATATGGTTGCATTTAGGCAACTTCAAGTATCATGCACTATATGTTCTACTCCTCTAATACAATATGACAGGTTTTTGTATGCACCAATAATATTAGTTGTCCTTGTGTCTGGTACAATAACCCCACCTGATCTAGATATTTGTCTGAGTGTGAATGGCCATAACGTGTATTATGACCTGCAAGGAATTATATATTATGGTCAGGTTCATTTTACTGCTCGATACATAGATAACACAAAGCAAGTGTGGTTTAATGATGGCATTCAAACAGGTCGCAGAGCCAAATATAAAGGAAGTACTTCATCAGTCAATCTATGTACTGGTCCTGATGACAGAATACCTGAATTATATGCATACATACAATGTCGGATATAACACAGAGAATGGACCAAGAGACAAAATGGACTATAGGACTCAGTTATGCCACACGCATGTGGTGGCCCTCAAACTCTAGTGCATTTATTATACCAGAACTGGGCAAAGAGTTGACTGTATTACCTGTATGACCATTTTACAGCTGTACTGTACACTGTACCGTACCACAAGCACCTTTAATGAGACTATTACGGTATGGTTACAGGTGACCCATACCCATCAACTACCCGTACCTTTTACGGCCATACCCATATACAGGTATGGTGGACATCCAACTCAAACTTTTACACATCCTTCTCACTACTCTTCAACTACTGTCCTTATTGTTGAGTCATCCCAGTACAAAGATGCGGACATCTGATATGTCCATTTCTTTTGATGGGGATAACTATAAGGTGTCCTTAGTGTTGTGAAAGGCCAGGCTTCAAGCCTTAAGCACAGCCTGGCCCAGCCCTGAAAAGCCCAGCCTGCTAGTAAGGCTTGCTCAAGGCTTGGGCTGAGGCTTTGCTTAAGAAAAGCCTTAAGCCCTCAGCCCAAGCCTTGGGCTTGAGAGGTGGTTGATATTCATTCTTAAAGTCAATTCTCATGAATGTAACACACCTCAATATTATCTGATAGTTTCATTTACCATGCTTTCACAATAGAACTTATCTAAATGCAAGATGTCATTGATCAAGAGTGGTTATGATGTCTTTGCGACATGTTTTCTTCACAGTGACAAGTCCAATTAAACAAAAATAGCTTTGAAGATGCTCAGTGTGATTCAATACATAGTATATTAGACTCACAAAGTGATATCTGAATGAATACTAACATATAATGACTCCAATGAGCCAATATATATTTTGAGTCAGAAGCCCGGGCTGAGCCTTGTAAGGCTTGGGCTCAAGGCTCAGGCTCATGAATGTACTGAGCCTGAGCCTCAAAAGCCCAGCCCAGTCCAGCCTTTCACAACACTAGTGCTAAATTTTCAATGAGCAGTGTATAAAAACTTCCTTTTGAATAGCTCTGGATTCATCTTATTTAAAATGTATGATGAACAATTATTCACATTAAGCAAGGATAGTAGTAGAAGCCCTTTTAGCAATGGACTGTGACACCAACAAGTCCATTGAGGCCACTTCCACACTCATTTGAGCTATTGACAACTTCTTCAGCCTCCCATCTGACAATCTTCTCCCAATTACCCAGTGTATGCTGTTTGATTTGGCTGTGGTACCTAGCAAGGTGTATGAGCCATCTGGTATGGGGTACTGATGGTTGAAGGTGATCTTAAACCTACACTTCCTTTCTCTGCTGTCTTTGACAATGATCCATCCAACTCTATAGCACCTCTCTTGAGTCTCCTCCATGTTAAACACCTTGGCATGTTTGACAAATTTCTGGCAGTGCTGAGAGGCAAAATTTCTGGCAATCATCCTTTCACCCTCCAGCTGACTGCTCACAAATTGTTCAGCAAACTTCCCAGAAAACTCCTGCAACTTAGCAGATTCAGCAAACTTCTTCAAATTGGCAAGCCTCAGCAAAAACTTCTTGAATACCCCCAGCCAAGAATACCCCTGGGCAAAAGCCTGGGCAAACTCATTGGCAAACTCCAGGGCAAACTCCAGGGCAAACTCGTGGGCAAACTCATTGGCAAACAGCTCAGCAAACAGCTTTGAATCAGCAAACTCCTCAGCAAACTGCACAAACCTCTGCACAAACCTCTGCACAAACCTCTGTGCAAACCTCTGCACAAACACCTGGGCAAACTCCTGGGCAAACTCCTGTGCCAACCCAGGCCCCAACTCAGGCCCCAACTCAGGCCCAAACTCAGACCAAAACTCAGACCCCAGCCCAGACCCCAGCCCAGACCCCCAGCCCAACTCCCTGGCAAACTCCCTGGCAAACTCATGGAAGGCAAACTCAATGAAGGCAAACTCAATAATGTATCCATTGTAGTATGCATTGGCATCTGTCTTGCCATCCTGATTCCAGCAACCAATCTGCAGATTTGAGTGGTGTTGCCCTTGAGGTATCTCTGTCATGACCTGCCTCCATGATGGCTGCCAAGCTTTGGTTCCATCACCAGGTTGTGGATACAGAAATAGCAAATCCCACTGGCACTGGTGTGCTGTCACATCAACCAGTGATGTCCATGCATCCTCCTCAGATTGCTCTCCATAGTATGCAGGTATAGAGTCTGAATGCAAAAGGTATGCCATACCTGCAACTTTATCCACAGGGTTTGTTGACACCCGCTCCTGCATCTGTGACAGCACATCATACACATGATGTTGACCATGTATCCTTTGCAGCCTTGACAATTCCTTCTCAAACCCCACCCGTGTAACTTCATTGCCAGTGTCTCCACCAATAATCAGATGCTCGCTGATCTCCTGCAGGGTCCATGCACACTTGAACCAACACCGGATAGCATCCCCAACATCAGTAGTGAAAGGCTGTCCCAGCCCACGCAAGTAGCACACCACTTTATCAGCTCCAGCATACACAGATCCGATGGTAGGCACATCCACCTTCCATTCCTCCACATGCAGATCCTCCATTGGCCCACCTTCCTGTCTCAAACAAAGCACATCCAACCAGACATACTCTGCACCAAGATTGAGCATCTCAATCCGGATTTGGTCCAAGCTCGTGGCTTTAGGGATTGGTACGGGCCATTCATAGCCATTGATAGCTGTCGATATGTCCTCACGAAAACATCCATCCATCCAAGCATGCGATATCGCCCACGGCCTTTGTCGGGCGATGCACCATGGCACCACCCGATTACTATACAAATCCCATACACGTCGAGGGGGCACATGCGGGTAGATGATTATGTCCTTGACAAGTACATCTTCCAGCATCCTTCGGTACTGCACTTCACGCTCAGATAAAACATCTACCGTAGTGGTCAAGTTGTTATACCAAAACGGGCGGAGGCGAGCATATGCGATGCCAAAGTCATATTTCTTCAAGATGCAGTGCCCAAGAACGGAGCGTACACCCACAGTGCCTAGAGTGTATGATGTACCGAGGAGGGTGTTGAACTTCTCTAAGAGTTCTTGAATGTTGAGGTCGGCACAGAGAGTGTCGGCAAGAGCGAATGGTATGACAGGTTTCCTGCCGGTGTACGACCATTGCTTGGGCACTTGTGATCCAAAAGAGGAGACGGTGAATTCAGGAAGCTTCTTATATTTGTGGAGTGCCTGTGTTCTTCGCTATACACTATGCATTATTTATTGAATGTCTTTTGATGATTTTACATGCTTACCTTATTATCGTTGTCGTTCATGAGAATAACATCCTCATAATAGCGCCGAAACCATTCATCCCGATCCATTTTCAGTATCCCTGGTCATAACGAGAATAAGAACATGAAATATTGAGAGTAACACAGGCACGTACTATGGCAAGTTCAGGAAGGCGATGGGGTGCGGTACCAAGGTGTGGTTGCAGCAAAGCTGTACTCCCCAAAAGATTAGGCGCCATTCCCACGAAGCGAAGCCAGTGCCATCCAGACGCCCTCATCAGAAATCCTCGGCAGGCGCCTAGGAAGTCGGTTCTGACCTGATGGGCTATTGCTAAAATTTTGAGGCAGTCACGCAAGTACTCAGAGAAATAGTAACTTGAAAAAGAATTCAACGTGCATCTTGCTCTCAGCGGACTTGAATCTCATGCAGCAAGGTGCCCGTCGAAGAGAAGGCGCTGGTGTTCGTGTTCGTAACTGACTTTCCGCTAATTCGGAACGTCTTCTGACCAACTGGAGAACATTTCTATTTCGTCTGTGTCGTGTTCTATCTATCTCGATTTGTCCCTCGAATATTGGGACATAACCCGTTTTCTCCCAGGAAAGCAAGACGGAGTGGCCTCGTGGATGATGATATAAATTCAAAGAGAGTTACAGGCATCGGCGAGGAGAAACATCCTGGAAATGACCATAGAAAATATGTGAGGTATTGGAGGAGAGCATGGT
The DNA here is from genome assembly GCA_030407065.1 of Armillaria nabsnona. Lineage (NCBI taxonomy): Eukaryota > Fungi > Basidiomycota > Agaricomycetes > Agaricales > Physalacriaceae > Armillaria > Armillaria nabsnona. The sequence goes on from JAUDQA010000021.1 coordinate 644,946, forward strand.
GGCGCACGAGAGATGGACTAAAGAAAGGGGACATTTGGCTACGGGCCTTGTGGAGAAAAGAACGATCAACGACTCGCCTGGAATGTCGATCCTGAAAACTCGCGACACTATGTCTTTTCTCTCCTCTCCACTTGTCCGCTGTAGCAGCCCCCCGAGTGCCTTCACCATTGTCCTCACCGGAACCATGATGCGATATTGGTCCGGATTGTCCCACGGATTAAATCGGAGACTGGAATTAGGCGCTGTTGTGGGAGGGGAAAACGTAGCTGGAGAAAAAGTCCAGAAAAGGCCTGGAGGGGCGGGAGGGCCGAACTAGGGCCGAACGTTGGTGAGAGGAAGATCTGTTAGAAGGTGTGTTAAATATAGAGAAGCAAAATAACCATCGATAGCTCACCTCGGATGCACAAAGCGGAACTGTCCCGTATCAAAACATGTCTCGTACTAGCGGTTGTACATCCGAGTTACGGGACACAAGTCATTTGAAGTATCTCCTACTGTCTAGACCCGCTGCCGTCCCTGCATCTCGCTCGCCCGAACGCGTAACGTTGTCTTTGTGTAAATTTAGCACAAGATTTTGAGGTGGAGGTTATTCGAACGAGATATCCATTATTGATGAAGCGATGAGGCGAAGGACAAAAAAAGGGTTGTCGAGGCAAAGGTCGATGGTCGACGTTCGAGGAAGAGTCCCAGTCTACGTGATCGTTGATCGTACAAGGTGAATATCTTTAATATCGACATTCGAACACCACTTGCGCTGATACTGCGGTACCATTCACCATATTTTTAATAGTACACGTGGCAGAGGGATGCGATGCAGAGAGAAAAGAAGCAGTGTGCCAGCCAATACAGTGTGGCTTGTTGGTGGCTTGTCTTTCTCCGGTACTACAATACCAAAAATACACGAAAGCTAGTATAATAACACAATGCCTGCGAGTATGTAGCTGCAATGCATAGTGATATCAGCTCCATCGCTTCCTTCTGGAGTACCTGGGGAGTACCTTCCATCCCCGCGCTTAGCATCAGCACCCGATCATCCTCCTCTTCTTCTCATGCATCTCCTTTGGCATCTCTTCGTTGCCTGCGTATACAGGAACCCTATTCCCAAGATCGGCGGAGTCCACACCTCGATATCTCCTTCTGCGTATATCGATAACCGACACAGTGGCGTTTTGTAAGCGACTATACGTCTTCATAATACTATGCAAGGAATCATGAGCGGGGAGCGAGTTTGAGAGAGAGTGGAGAAGATGAATATCACGAGGAGTTGCCGCTCGTCGCTGGTACGGACGACGGCGTCAAACTGAAAGTAGAGTCCGTTGTTACGCCTCACATTGATTGCAAAGGTTCCAACAGTGATCGTCTTCTCTTTCGAATCTTTTGCGTACGGGCTTTCCACTTCTCTTCGTCCAGCTTTGTCAGTGCCGATGGAACCGTCAACTTTGTCTGTGGAAATTCCAACGTACTTGCTTCAATGCGAGGTCGGGAAGACCGCGCCGCTTGCTATCCAGGCATACCCGCATAAACGGTGTTGTCAATTGGGGCTAGAGATGCAGCTTTAGCACGTTAATGAACAAACTGGATAGTAGCTCAACCTTGGAACGGTACGCTGGACGCCGGAGTCAGTCTCGATGCCTCGCTAGTACAGAACGATTCATCAGTGACAACAGGAGAGGCGCAAATGCAAAAAATACCAAGACAGGCCTGTTCCGAATCTGATGACATCGGAACAAGGATGGAACAGTTAGCCTGGAAGAGAATTAAGGGACCAGTAAGCGCGATAGAAGCAATAGAAGATTCCGCAAGACTTACGATGGTGAGAAAGTCGTAGTGGACCAGCTAGAAATGATGCCGAGTTTAGAGCTCTAGGTCGCTCAGGATTCGGTGGGCAAATTGTGCTACAGTGACCGTTATAACGTATCGATATAGGCACGTATGCGTATCGATGCTGGTGTGAATTCCACGGGTACGAAGCTGCCTGAGGATGAGCAAAACACCCACAAGGATCGAAGCCATACTCACCGTAGAGCAGCGAATCCATCTTCCCATTGTCAGCCCATCGCGTAGCCGGAACTCGTTCTCGTTCTCCATTTTGGACTTGCCCTGCATTTCGCATCGGACAGAAGGCCTTCAAGTCGCGTCATTTGTGGTGGCCTCGCAGCTGTTTGTTGCTTCTCGTCGAAGAGTTCATCGTATCATGACTTCAGCAGGGCCGCCAGTAGACGTCTCGATGGCCAAAGGGGTTCCTATCAGAAATACATATTCTGGCCATAATTGCCGGATAGCTAAGATCAAACGTACCTTAAGTGACGTTGGTTTCTCAGAATCTTTCAACCTGTAGATGACCCCTTCCGCCCGCCGCAGGATGGTGCAGCTTCTCCAGATCCTGAGTACGAGTCGATTTATCTCTGTACTTCGTAGCATGCTCCATCGTCGACCGCGAACCGCACCTCTTGCAAATCAAGGCTCTGACGAAATGCCCAGTTGACGAAGTCTACGATTTTTTTGCGTTGCTTGTTGAGGTCCTTGTCGCGCTCTCGTGGCATGTGAGCACTGGAGAGAAAGTTGTGCCATCCGTGCGAGGCCGTCGAGGGTGATGTTGATAAGAGTCGAAAGAACGTGGGAATGTGGGAGCTGACACGGACGCCAGAGCATTCTTCATTTCATAACTCTCGGTAATCCTTCTCAAAGGACAGGCTCAGCTCTATGACGTCAGGCTTTCCGACCAAGTGATTGAAGAAAGAAGTGGTTGGTAGAATTCGAAATAAGTAAATACATTTCCTTGCTAACAATTGGGGGTATCCGTAGACATCGATTGATTCTCCAGCTTGGAATTCCCTGAGCCATCGGGCGCTGGCACAGACCCAGTAATCTCCGCTAGTTCTTCAGGTGTAATCAGTTCCATCCTAATGGCCCAATCACTCCTCCGACTTTTAAGAATGAGTGCCTTCACCATTTCCATTCTCCGCGGATATGACACCATCGTTCCTTCAACCTTTTCTACCACGCAGTCGTACATCTGCAAGCATCGTGTCGAGTAATTGCTGAGAGCCAACAGAGCGACGGAGGACAGCAGCAAGCAAGCGATGAGCAAGCTCCCCGCAGTCGACGCATTACTAGCAAGAGCTGCAGATGCATAGACCAACAGCGTGGCAGCCCCTATGCCAAAGCTCTCTTCGCCAGTCTTATCCCGCAACCACTGGCCTGCTGTCGCCGTCTTGAGGTCATTTATCGACCCCTGTAAACGGACCCAGCGATCTTGACTGAGGAGCACGAAGAGGTCAAGATACCCCTCCTCTTTCGCACCCTTCCAATCCTTTCGACTTCTCCGCTTTACAACGACGACATTGATCGTTCTAGCGAGAATAAGCATCCCAAGGACTGCTAGCGCCCACCAGTCCCTGATGGCTCCAAGGAGCGCGATGATGACAATGGTCAAGACCGGACAAAGCAGGTATAGTAGGGCTGCACGAACTCCGACGGCGAAGATGGGGGAGAGATCGATACTGTAATGAGGAATTTTGAGTGTGTTGCAGGAGCGAGGCTTTAAAGATACCCTAGCAGTGACAAGGCAGCCTGTGCGACTGATGTCCTGTAGGTATCTGACTGTCGCTGGATTTTCGACATGGAAAATGTTTCCAGTCGTCATCGAGCCGGTCAACGGAAACTCACCGCGATTGACGTCGTCGGCAGACTGCTGTGTATGCATTCCTGGTGCAAGGACAAGAATGTCGAGGTAAGATGCGGTTCCCATTAGAGCTGTCCTCAAAGCGACAGCAGAGAGGTCTGCTAGGGCGACAAGCCCCGCGGCATCGAGGGTGACGGGCCCTGGGAGAGAGGACGTGTTAAACATGACGAGAAAGTGTCGAACGTTGGGGCGACGAGAACGGCTTGAAGTGGGGATCAGACACAGAGCTCGCAGATTTTAAGTACGAGATGCTGTTGTGTTAGTTCTCGGGGTCGGGATTGTGTTCTCGTAGTTTTAATTTTACAGGTATCTGTTTCCCGCATCAGAGCACTGAATTGACATGTCTGGGTTGATACTCACCTGGTTCATTGATGAGTAACCATTCCGTCAACCGCAAAGCTGTAGTGTCTGTAACACTCGAGCGATGAGAAGAATCTTGATCTTGTGTTTGCGATGCCCGAAGTTTTAATTGTCAGTGAAGCAATTATTGTTGTGCGCTTTCAGTGTTACGTACCAACCTGAAGCAGAACCAGTCAAGGCCTGGGTTAAAACCAAGTTTAGGAATGAAGACCGCGATCCTCAACTGGTCATTCGAAGCTGACTAGGGCTTTTGGATCCGACTAGAACGATAATCAAAACAACTCTTCCTTGAATGTGAAGGTCTACCTCGCTCTAGCGTGTGAATCCGTAAATATCTATTGAGGACTTTCAGAGCGCTGAGGCGCCATAATGCTACTGTCAGGCAAAGCTGTATCATGTGTGCTGGGAATCGCCCTGAGTAGCGCCCTCCGCTCTTGAAAATTGTACAGAACGTGCGAGAAACTGTTAAGCACTGCCTGCGATGCTTCATCCCGGTGTGGTGGGCATCCCGTAAGCTGTAACGGAATTTTGATCTCCCAGCTGGAGGGCGGAATTATTTATGTGTTAAACGAATACACTGTTATACGTTTCATCAGGCCCCGGACCACTGAACCCTCGCAAAGTTGTGCCAAAAATTCAACATACATTCTAACAGAGGACACCCAACTTCGCGGTGACGAGATGGAGCCTAATCCAAGCCTAATAGCAGGAGAGCCCAGAGTGATGGTAGAGCTGGGGGGTCTTCTGAGTATGAGGCAGCAAACGTAGAGTTCTGGAGATGACTACGCTGGTCGAAGAGAAGGGAGTGTCGGCCAATCGGTCCGTGTTCCGGCCAACTTTTCTATTTTCATGCTCTGATCTTTTCTATAGCTTTTACCCTATGATCTCTACCCATTAGTCCTTCGAATACCGGGATATTACCTTTTCACCAAGGGCAGCACGGTGGGACAGCCCCGTGTACGATCGTCACTGATACAAATCCAAATACGGCTAGCTCAACATCCAACGATTCAAGTTCCATTGTTCCAATGATTCAAACTGGTCAGTGGTGTGTTCGTACGTGTTGCACCTTTTGTCACAACTTTACTCTGTTAAAGTTTATAGGTGAACAAGGATCGGAGACGACTTTGTCGTTGCCTCTTATTCCGCGGGACCAACCGGGGTACGGTAGCGAAACACTTTCGCCTTCCTGCCTGTCAGTGACTCATAACTAGACTGGCTTGTCGAAAGGCTATCAATGGCGGCTTCTCAACGTCGATTTGGAAAGTTTCGACATCCGTACGAGCCTGAACTGGTATGTCCTGGATCATTCCTCAGTGATCAACTTTTCTTACCATTGTATACTTTACAGCTTTCTCTCCCAATTGACGGTATCAGTATAGCCTCCCCATTCATTGCATTGTTAATGCTTCTGACCTTGGAATGCAGGACTTGTTGATGTTCAGTACTAGCATTACGTTGCGGGCTATGCTACTACTAAGCACGTTGATCGACTTATGATTGACGCGATACCAGCGTCTTTCACAACAATTTAATCCCGCGCTATAAAAGATATATTGCTCTTCTTTACAGCATCATACAGCAATGCAATCAGCAGATCCTCACTCCGCGGCCACTTCCACGCCTCGTGTTCCTCATCAGCACCAACTACACACCCCCATGAACTTGCTCCCTTCCTCCTTTCCTCATGTTTGAATTCCACCATTTTCGCGAGCTTCCTCTCATTTTGACTATCTCAAGTCCCATAACCCTCGAAGCCGCAGGGCTCCTCGCTCTTGCAGACCTCCCCACTGTCACACTGAGGACGGCACTATTCGGAGGAGCCTGCTTCCTCGATGTGCTCGTCCTGGTACCGGGCATGCGTAAACAACAGTGTGCTGATGAAATCAACCGGGGAGAATTTCCTACGACTGGCGCGATGACCAGTGGATACGTATTTCGCGTTGAAAATCCCGCTACTGTGAGCTACCTGCAAAGTATTGGCCAGACGGGACACCTCGTCACGGCTCGGATATCAACTATATCGGTGGTCGTGGTGCTATGTGTTGTCGGGGATTGGTGGGGAATCGGCGCACTAGGGATGTTCGTTTCAGCCAGGTTGATCAATGTAGTCGTCATTGAGCGGAGGAGTCAACAAGGATGGAAAGGTGCTATAGAGACTGGCGACGGGGACCTTCTCATCCTGCTGAGCCAGGATCGTTGGGTGCGTTTGCAGGGGACGATAAACGATCTGAAGGCTGTGACGGCAGGCCAATGGTTGCGGGATCTTTCAGCTCCAGAGTGCTTTCTGTAATGTTCGCCACAATGATGGTCTATTCATCCGCCATCCTTGCCTTTAATGCATCGACGGTGGGAAGCTTGCTTATTGCGTGCTTGCTAATTTGCTCCATCGCCCTCTGAACCCTGTGCAATTCGTTGACTCGGTGTTTGAAAATGTACGATTGTGTTGTGCGGAAGAAAGGAGAGCCAGAAAAGTACAACCGGAGGCTGGACATGGCGAAGAAGCTGGTTTTAGAGAGCAAGAGGGACGATTGGGCTGTTGGCATGGGTTTAATTCATCCCAAAGTTGGTTCCACCGATCAACCGGTTACTGTGTGAGCGTGAGTCTGCCGTTGCAAGTTGTTACGCAAAATAAATTTACCTATTGAGAAGGGCATAACCCAAGCTTGGCCATGGCCTTGACGACGTCCCTAGGAGACGACCTCCTCTGACCGTTCTCTCAATGGTACTCGCGCCACTCTTCCTCTATCCAGTCGATTCTCTCGTATTTGCTATGGGAAAAAGATCGGCACGGTAATGATGACCGGGATAAGCACACATTCTTGCTGCTATCGCGCTGTAGTAGACTCATTAGAAGGAACCAATAGAAGTTTTGATGAGACTCACCAGTAGGGCGATGAGTCAATCGCGGACCAGTCAGTCTTGATAGTCGTCACTCGAATCTGGGCTTATCGCCAGCCATTCGAGCGGATCCGTGGTACCCTCGACGAGCTGTAACCGTGGCGTCAGCAAGAACAACGGTATTAGAAGATATCACGCACCTTTTGGTACGCTATGTGAACGGCTGGGTGGGCGGTCATTCGTTTGAATCCTCAATCTCCGTATCGTGAACATCATTCCTTCCATCGCGACCCTTTTCGCTGTTCAAACGTTTATTGGCGGCTTAGCACAGTGGTTGCTCTAAGCAAAACATGTGACAGCGTGTACGGCAGACTCGCTAGGACACGGTGGGTTGTCTAGGCGCAAATTCAAAGACGTAAAGGGAGGAAGGTCCATATGAAGAGATCAGAGAACAAGACACGGGATGCTGGTGAATCTAGGTGAGTATGCTAACCGGAGAGTGAGAGCGAGCATTGACAGCTCACCTATATGTGATGCTATAAGCGAATCAAAAGACGTCTCGTACACTGGGGTGGTTGTGCGTCCGAATACGGGTCACAGATGCCGTCCTGCATCTCGCTCGCCAGAACGATGCAAATTCGGCACTTTGTTTTGAGCTCGTTCGAACGAGACGCAAATTGTCAACTAGGGGAAGACACGAGATACAGACTTGAGGAGCGGATTGCTGGGAAGAACAAAATCGTCGAGTCTGTGTCGAACAGAAAGGCCTTGAGGTCACCACATTTGTTGTGGTCTCGTTCAGCTGCGTGCTGCTTCTCGTCCAAGAGTTCATCGTATCATGGTTGAAGAGCCTTCAGCTAGATGTCTTGATGGTGAAGGAGGTGCTGGTCAGAACTATTGTCAGATAGGTACAAAGATAGAACGTACCTTTTCTTCCCTAGCCGCTTCTCAAAATCGTCCAGCCCACCGCACGATGAAGAATCATTTCTAGATCCTGTCGATGTATCCCTGCACATTGTACCATGCTCAACGTCGGCAACCACGGACAATCTAGGTGCCTCGTCCTGTCCGTGAGACGATCTAGCAGTTGATCGCGTACTAGTTGGCCCGGTGTACAATAGTTTTTTTGCGGGTCTTCTCGCTGACTGAGTATCCTCGTCGGTTTGTACTGCACAACGTCGCGCTGTCCGTCCGTCGAGGGTGATGATGGTAAGAGCTGAAGGAACGTGGGAGCTGACACAGATTCCACTATGCCTCTCTCCCACGTGTCATTTAAGTGAGCGACGTCGAGGACGATATGGAAGCAATGAAGGGGGATTATATTAATGATACTACTGGCGTACAAAAAGTAAAGCTGGAATCAAAGGACGTCAGTCTGAGAAGACCCAGGGAAGATAAACGACGTACCATGCACAAAGAGCCACTCGATGTCGAACACCACACCCATGCCATCTGTCTCTTTGTTCAGCTGCACGAGATGAAGCTGAAGGACAGCATCGAGTTCAGCCATCCACATCTTGAAGGTCGGCTTTATTACTCAGAAATCATCGATAACACGAGAATACCGCGGATCTTGGACCAAGTTCAGCGGAAAAAAAGAAGCTGAAGCCAACATGGATGGCGTAGATGTGTCGCAAATCATTAATCGTCCTAACTCGCCTATGTTGGGGTTCTTGTAGCTCCGGGATGGCGCGCAGCATGATGATCTTGCGCGTCGGTATATCAGTCGTAAGACTCTGATTAGAGGGAAACACGTTGTCCACGTTCCTAGGCATCAGTTAGACTCTAGAGGTGTTGGATGTCGATAGAGGCATACCAGGTGAAGAAACGCGTAACTACACGATTTATCCGAGTAAATAAGAATTGAGAGTATAAGATACAGCAAGCGAGTACTGAAGGTGAGAAATAGCGGGGTAAGACCTTGGAGGAAGTGGTTAGAAGGGAAAATGGAGTTGGTTCCTCTTTGGGAGGAATGTGGTCCGGCAAGTCGGCAATTCCTTCCTCTCCGATTGCCGGTGTTCCAATGCCCAGTGCCCACCCATCTCATCTCATCTCATCTCATCATTACACGGCACGGTACCTTCAGGCACGCCGGACGCAAGGATACAGGTAACTGCACTATGTAACCCAAATCCTCACTACCATCTAGTCAACCCCCAAGCCGAGCTCACGACCGAGAAACCCACGACCAAGAAACCTCAGACCGAGCCACCCGAGCCGTTGTAGAACTTGCAGACCTATAGACGGGAAACTCGAAATTAATAAAAATCCCCCCATACTACCCACCACGGTAAACCGGAACAGCATAAAAGATTTTAAGAACAGCATGTGCCCACTTTGCGACCGTGGCAATTGCCTTTCGACTTTGTACCAGCTTCTTAAGGAAATCAACGTCATCAAGCTGGCCATACACGAGGGCAAGATCAGGTTCGTCCCTAATGACTCTCGCCATCATATCTTCCCTAGTATGCACCAACAGTGGGGACGAGTCGCATCCCAGCATGGCATGTTCTGGTGACTCCACCGCAATTCTGCAGAAACGGCATTTGCGGCATTGTCGTTCAAGTCTCGGTCTTCCAAGTTCTCTCCATCGAAGCCTCTCTATCGCGAGCATGTGGCTCGACAGTAGGATCCATGTCAAGGCTTTCCGATGGTCCTTGATCTTTACATCAAGGTAGTGGCGTAGAGTAAGCGTTACCGTTCTAGGGCTTTTATTTTTCACCGGTTCCTTACGACCATGAAGCAGGTACAATTTATCACTACTGTCAACTTCTTGCTGTAACCAGCCTTCCATGCATTTGTAGACCATTTTTGAGTACGTGTCAATGTAGTCTGGTGTCAGAGACCACGGATCAAGGTCATATGCAAGGCTGAAGGGTAGATTACATGCGGCTTGTAGTACATCGGTAAACTAGGTTTTCCGACCCGATATATGTAGCGCAATGCTATTCATAATCGCGGCTCGAACAAGGTGGTTATCCTGAAGTGTGAGAGTATACTTCAGGAAGTTGAGTACCAGCATGAAGCGACGTGTTTGGAGAGGGGTAATTCCAGTTTCTGTGTGGAGCGGTACAAGCATTGAGCGTGATCCCACATGGAGCATTTTGTGGATGAATTTCACTTGGACATCAACTAAGGGTTCCAGCAATGACTTTGTTGCATCAGGCATCACCTCACATCCATGGATTAGGTGGCAGTCCACCCGTGCCATGTAGAGTTGCTTAGAATGCCGTGGTAGCAAGTCGCCGGTCCGATCTTTGATGGCCCATATGCTATGACCATAGTATCGTGCAGACTTTTCTTTAGCTTTGTAGTGCTTTTCAAAAATAGAACGGGTATCCGTGGAGAAGACAACCCCAAGGGGGTTCCAAAAAATAAAAAAAGACATAGGGTTGATTAAATTATTTCGTGTCGCTGGCTGACCCTCCCACCCTATCACATGACCATTATGACATCATTCGGACCATATCAGGCATGCCGGTACAGCTGGACTCAGACTTACCCGATACATCTGCAATATTGGCCTGTGTCACTCTTCACTGCAGGTTTTGCTCTCTTTGCATTATAAATCCCTTTTCTACCAATGAGGGACATGTATAGCAGTAATTTACTACTCTATTAAAAATTATGTGACAATGGATCAGAATCCATGCATACTTAGAGCTCCAGCTCAGCTTACAGTGCATTATTGGTTGATTATAGGTGTATTGAGGTCATACTGACTAAGAGGATGAAGGTTGAAGTAAAATAAAGATGCAAACATCATTTTACATTGAGTTACACAGGAAAAACTTGAAATTTTGAGGGGTCATATAAATTTTTTTGTGACCGACACTTGACCCTCCCTCCCTACCTGGTGCTCCGGGCCGACATTCTGGTACCCCCTTGGACAACCCCGACATATTTTTCTTTCTTTGAGATGGTTAACACAGCATTACCAACTGTGAACTTGGGCAGGGGAGAGGGGACAGGTGACCCATAAAGCATGGCCACCATTTTAATCTTGTTAACCAGGATAAAATTCAACCTGCCCCATGTATTCATTGAATCCAGCTTCAACTGGAAACCCGAAGGAGAGTGGGACAATAACAAGATGTCATCTGCCTGAGCCAAGATAGATATACGCCTTTGCGCAAGGAACACATCATCCCTGTGTGCAGGTATATTGAGATCTGATGCAAACAAATTCCACAGGACCGGGGAAGAAGTATCACCCGTTAGTAGCCCTATCAGTGCTCTGAAGAGGTCCGTCGTGAGACCAGCATGTCTGACATAGTAATCCACATGTGCATAGACCATTCGTAGCCAGTCAAAGATGGGCCCTCCCATTCCAAGTCCTTGTAGCTTCAGCCAGAGGGTAGCACGATCTGTCGAAGGGAAGACATTGGTCGCATCAACCACAGCAACATAGAGAGGCTTTCATTGGGCCTTAGCAGACTCTATGGCACATCGCAGGATGAACAGATTGTTGTTTGTGCGGTAACCAGCTCAGAATCCATTCTGATATTCGGGTATGAGGTTGTTCTCCTCGGGCCATTTGGTTGTTCACATGTGAATACCCAAGGAGAAGAACCTAAAGAAGCAGCTTTCTATTCCGAGAAGACAATAGCTGTCAGGGTCTCCTGCTTCCTTGCCACGCTTCAGTGTTCCAATCATGATAATTTGTAGCCAAGCTAAAGGCACATCCATATCTTGAATACATCTGTTGAACAGTTCTGCCAGGTCATCATTTTCAATGTTCATGATATGCGAGTATAGAACACCATCATCGCTGGAGGCACTGTCCATCAAGGACCATTTTCGGATGTGTTCCTTTAGGTCAGCAATTTCCTCTCCCTTCCACAGTGAGGAAAAGTACTTTCCAGTTGAGTGATCCTGTGTACAATCTGGTATCATTGATGCACGCATACTATTGAGTTTGTGTTGAATTTCATCAAAATCTGGAGGGAGGAAGTCGGGTGGGTTGAGCCGCTGTTTGAACACTGTCTTCAGATCATCCACAGACACTGAGGCTGTTTCTTTGACTGGGTCTCCCAATTTCCTCAGGATCTTCCAAAATCTAGTGTTGGACATCTCCACTGCATCTAAAAGATCACGTCTATTTTTATCCTGCAGTTCTCGTGCTTTGCAATGACCTCAGTGAGGTGCTGGGTACTCTTCTCTTTGGTGGGTTCAAATCTGAGTGCTTTCTTTCTGGGTGTCTTTATGATCATGGTGGGAGTCAGGGAAATTCGCCGTCACTTTTGGACAATCAATGGGAAGAGTGGTCTCAGGCATTGGAGGGACCATGTCTAGAATGAGGACACTATCTTCAATGAATCCCCTATCATGCTGGGAGATAGGCTTTCGAAGCAGTGTGATGGCCTCTCGTAGATGGCCACTAGTGCTATTTTTCTCCAAGTGTACAAAGTGTATTGGGGCTGTTCTTACCTGAATAAGATTGTTTATTCTCTTCAGGACATTGCCATTGGTGCACCTCCAGCCACACATTCGGTCAATGTGTGCTCTATACATGATAACATCAAGTGTGGACAGTGAACAGCATGAAATTTCCAAGGCACGGTCCCTTGAAGCTTTATAGAGCACCAACAGAATACCCCACAGGAATGCTCTATACAATGTCTGGATGCCAGGGAGAGAGTGAATTGTGTTCAGCTTCGCATTTGGGCCAGCATAAACAGCCGTCATCACATGGTGATCACTCTCAGGACTGCCATCTGAACACAAAGCATGGACTACACATTTCAGAGTGCCTGAGTTTGTATAGACCCTCCCAAAGGAGTGAACCAAGCACTCTTCCATGTCATCTGCTTTTTTAAGTAGACATTCAATAAGAATATCCAGGCTATTTTTTGGAATCTCCATCTCATTTGATATGGAATGCTGGACCCAATGACGTTTACGTGTGTAAGGGGACACTCTGGTTGTGAGCAAACCATCAACATTCATTTGCACTGTCAGATCCAGAGCCGCATGGTCAGATCACTCTCTGTCAAGAGGGAGGACATGGAAGTCCCTTATTTGGTGAAGCAATGCTGTTGAACAGATTGCATAGTCTATTACCATCCTTCAATCCCCTTGGAAGGATGTGAAGTGTGAGCCATGTGGTGCAAACCTTCTGATGCCATTCAGTATCATCAAGTTGTATATGCCCAGTGTCGCACACAGCCATCGACCTCATGTTGATGCAGGACCAACGTCTGGTGAAAGATGTGGTTCGTGATGCATCTCAGCCACACGGTTCTCCATTCTCGCATTTGCATCACCAACAATTGCAATCTTGTATCCTGCTTCTACTGCCAGGATGAAGGAGGATGCAAGCGCTTGGAGAGGGTCACACTCCAGATACAGTCTCCAGTCAGTTGTTTCTGGTAGTATATACAGGTTATACAGCAGGATATTTTTACCAACTTGAAGAACCATGAAGTTGGGACCAGAGTAGTCCTCTCTGTAGTGTACTTTCAAGTGATCAAAGTACAATGCTGCCACACCACCCCAGGATTTCTCGAAGGAGTCAGAAGGTCTCCTTACTCTGGATAGGATCTTATATCCCGAAGGAATGCAGGCCGTCCAATGCTGATCCAGCTGTAGGTGAGTCTCTTGAAAGAAAACAATGTCATAACTAGAGATCTGTTTCGAAAAGTCAGGGCAGTCCAGCTTTAGAACAAGGTTACCATTGATATTCCAACTTTTAATTCGGACGGGCTCAGTACATGAGTGTCCAGACGGTAGTGCACAGTCAAGATAGGAATCATACTCATTGGCAGAGGGCAAACTACTATCATTGGTTCGGCATTCGTATGTAAAGTTGGTAAGGTTATTGTTACTCAAGGAAAAGACTGCCCATTCTAGTTTAAAGGAACCTCTTCATATGTAGCATTAGAGGAATCCCACTGTGTATCAGAGATCTTGTCATTCCACATCTTGCAGAACCATTGAGCCCATGCAAGTTGCTGGGGGTCAGCAACCACAAATTTAGCCCAAGGGATGAGAGCATCCACCGGGTTATGCCACGCTCGGAAGGTCGAACGCATGAGGACAGGGTCAGCTACCGGGCCCATCCTTCCACAGGCCTGGCCCCTTCCACCTCTCCCAGGTATGTTCAGTACATTCAATAGATGTCACACCTTCCCTCTACACAGCTGGAGCTTCGGATGGGTGCCGGCTAACCCAAGCGATCTCAGCCACAAGCTCTGCCAAAAATTAAAATCTGTCCCAAATTATTTACAAGCTGGCTATATAGGAGTACACATACAGGGGTTGGAACATTGGTGCAACCGCAGGCTTAATATACAGAAATATAGCCGCTGTCTGCATCCCACCATACATCAATATCAGAACCATGCGAGCCCAATCCAACAGGGTGATCCATTATGTCATTGAGCCACGCTGCATCCACTTTGAATGCCGATGGTAGTTTTACTGCCCTTGCTTCTTGCCACATCGACCGCTCACCCCCCTTTCATAGTCTGGCATGTAACTGTAGATTCTGCAGGCAATGAAACGGCTTATTGCAAGCTTTGCAATGATTCCTTGGGGAAACAGATCCGCAATGCAAAACAGCATGAAAAATCTAGCAGGCATCAAAGCCATATCTCAAGGCAGATTCCAATGATGACTCATCCTTCAATAGTGGATGAAGCCTTTCAGAGTACCAATTCTTTACTGCATGGCTCAGAACAACCGGTTCCCGCTGTGCCAATATTCTCGCCTTTGGACGTTGCTGCTACTAATTTGCTGTATTCTTTTCTACCTGCTGTGCAGCGCCCTCAGCTGCTGCCACTGCCGGATGCCATTACTGATCCCACAGCCGAATATCTCAACGATTATTGGAAGGATTTCGAGGCATCGGGAGATACTGGCGCACAGTCTCCTCAGCAAACAGGCATCACTTTAATTGCACAAGCCATCGTAGATTTGATGGACAGAGGGCTGGATACTATTCCATCGGACGATGAAGCTGATGAGCAATCAGATGAGGAAGAGGATGCCCAACCAGAAGATCCAGGTAAGCTCTGACACGATAGAAACTAGACACCCAACTAAGGCTATGTTATCAGCAGAAGTACTTGAGCATTCTCGCAAATGTCACCGTACCCAGGCTCAAGACATATTTGATCCCTATAACAAGTGGTTTCCCTGGCCTGATAGGATAGTGCATGCCATTCTGCTCTAATTGAACAACTGTGTACTGACATCCCTGCTTTCAAACAGTCATGTACCTTGGATATCTTCATGTATCTTCCTCGCTCAGCATTTTCCCAGCATCAACTGGATCTCTTCTTGTGGCTCTTGGATGCCAACAAGGTGGAGAATCTACCCTCAGTTTCTTCTACAAAGAAGCTCAGTGATGCCCTTCAAAAGCTTTGCGGGATAGAGAGTATTTGTTATGAAGGAGCACTTGGACACAGATACTATTTGAACAGTCTGTCCCAAATCATCGCACAGGTGAGTCTTGGACTTGATAACTGGTACACCACCTTCAACGTCCATACTTAGGAAATGAGCAATCTGCAAATCCAACCGCTCCTGGAATTCTATCCTGAAGATGCCGGCAAACATCTCTCTGAAGCCTGCCAGGCTGCTCACTGGTTGAATGACACTCCCGATGACCAACTCATGCCCATGCTATGTGTTTGAGGTGGGGAAGACTACTACATTCATGAACCTATGATGCTTCATGATGGTGTGGTATGCATGCCGTATTGATGGTTCAAGTGCAAAGGCAAGCACTTTGCACACTGCTGGCAGATGCAAACTTGTGTCAACGAGACCAATGCTGTCTGGGGTGTTCTCAAAGTGGACGGATATGAAGTTTCTGAGGATGACCTTCTCAAGAACTTTCCCAAGCTTTGCAAGGACACTGAGCAGATCTACAATCTGCCACATCCCGCTCTAATTGATAGTAAGTTGGGATGAAGTTTCGGTGACACATGTTAACATCAGCTTTCTTAGGTGTTTGCGAGGACATTCACCAACCTGAGAAGCTGTCGGCATGGACCCTGACTGATCCCAAGACCGGCAACAAATGGTGGGAACGTGCAAATGGCTGTTGAGTGCTCACATTTCCCCTTTGGCTCTATTGCGATGATACATCAGGAAACGTTTCGAAGAAGTGGAACAAACATAACAGCTTCCTTTTCACGCCTGCAGGTTTGCCATGTTCTGAGTCGCAGAAGGATTATAATGTGCACTTTTTGTGTACTTTGAATATTGCACCACCGTTGGAGATGCTGGACGGTGTCATCGAGCAGCTTGAGTGAGTACAATGTTGCTCACATGACACTCATGCTTACGTGCTATCCCTTCCAGAGAGGCTCAGGAAAATGGCATATGGGCCTGGGATTGTCATTTGAATGAAGCCGTTCTAGTCATACCCATGGTCCTTGCTATGCTGGGGGACAATCCCATGCAGAGTGAATTTGCATGCCACATTGGCCTACGAGGGAAATACTTTTGTCAGATCTGTTGGGTGAAGGGAAAGGATGCCAATGAGAAGTGCACCCCATTCTGTGCAAGAGGTTACACTGATATCTGAGACGATATCAGCTTCCAAAGATGATGACTTGAGGAGAAATCATGTGCCTCTCATGCTACCTGCCCTGCTCTGCATCACTTTTGCTGACTCTCTTCAGTGGATTAGCACATGAAGGGCTCAATGTCAATCAACTCTGACTCTTGCTCATAAAGTCGATTGTGTTTTGGATACCGAAAAAACCACATGAACTTCACTGCAAATTCGTAAACAGCTCTTCTTCATGTTAACCCTGTATCCCATATCATCAGTCAAAGGAACAACAATGCTGGATTGACTTCACTAACAGGCAACCGCTGATTGAACTTCTTAGGCAGTAGGCAGATCTGCTTTGGGTGCAGGTCTATGACTGAGCTTTATCTGAGGCACTGGTGGACACGTAGTCTATAGAGGCACCTACTATGTAATATAGATGTTGTTCCAACATGTAGCATTGAAGGAGATTGTGCTATTCCTGAGAAATGGTTGAAGACACGAGAACGCCAGAACACCACAGATCCTAAATGAATTTCAACAGAAGGAAGGTGAATTGAAAGATACCGCATACATGGCAACCTTCCACATCGCAAAACGAGGTTCACAAGCTGAGGGAATGATTAGCAAGGGTGCATGGACAGAGAATTAGCAATGTACCTTGTAACACTATACTCCATTCCTCTGCGAGGTTTATTTCAAGCAAGATATCACACTGATATTAGTTTGATGTCAGCTTCCAAAGAGAACAACTCGGGTGCAGAGTACATACCTCTCATGTGGGAAGACAAGACCCACCTTACCCCACATATCAATTTTGCCGAATGTCACCTCCCATAATGGACCTCCAGGGACCTTCTTGCCATGAATCATCGACGACTCAGCACAGTGGGCGGTGGTTGAGATGTTGGATGGGCAAGATGCATGAGAGCACGCAGAACAGAGGCAGCAGGTCATGGGTAACATTAACAGCTCTTTGAAGCATTTTCTCCTTCAAATCTTCCCACTGCCAGCATTGTCCATGTGCCTTCTTGACTTGAACATTGTCTGTCGACTCGAGTCTTGACTCAAAAATCACCTAAATATAAGGAGGCCTGGGAGAAAGGCATTTAGTGCACGAATTCACTGAAAGTGATTGTCTTACCCAAAACCCCATTCATGCATGCAGCAAACATCTGCCCATATCTCTTGGCACCCTCGTGGCACATTCCTGTCTGATATTGAGTCTAAGACTGTTGTAGTGATGAGAGAGACTTGCATTGTTAGAGAAGTGGAAGATGGAAAGGGAGGAAGATCTGCAAAGCTTCTTCACTAAATCCAAGGGCTGTGATGAGGTGTTCTGGATTGATCCTCAGCAGAATGCTTGAGCCGGCCATATGGGTGCCAGACCTTGGCAATGGGCACATTGGAAAAAGTGGTGCTGCCATTGAGGGTGATGATGGTAAGAGACAAACAAATGTGAGCAATGTGGGAGCTAATGATCAACAAACAACCTTGATTTTGTACCACCACCATGGCCACCACACGATGGCCGCAGACGCTAATGACGAGCTCAATGCCATCGACATTGCCCGAAAGTTCCTTACCCTTGCAGTCAAGTCTTTTCCTGCATCTGAAACTCACATCTTAATGTCTGTCTCTGCAAATTGCCAACATGTCTACCAATTGACAGCGTCATATACTCCAGTCAGTCTCTCCTCCACGGCAACCTCCCTTACAGCCACAGCACCCTTCAACATGTTCAGACTAACAGCAGCCCACACCCGTAGAGTCGAGCATGCCCTCTCTGCCCCCATAGTCAAGTCTCCTCCTTCAAAACACATTGCCCCCACATGCACATTCTCTATGCAGGTGAGTGACAACATGGAATCACAAAGCAAGAGAATCCTATTAAAGAACCTTACTACTAGCATATAAAAAGTAATAGACTAGAAAATACGATGTGAAATCAAAGTCATGAATGATTCTCTAAACAAATCCTTAGACCTAATCGAGGGACCACGTTTCAGGCCTCAGGTCTAGCAAGCCCTAGTCAAATCTCAAACCTCATAAAATCATAATTTCCATGTTCTGAAAGTATGTGCCACCCCTCAAAGGAGACAGGGCCTTTTCCTGTTCGTGCCCTGACCATGTACAGTCTCTCATTAAGTCATCCTAACGAGAAAGCTGAGACTTGCTGCTAGAGCTTGACATGCCTCCAAAGGCTCGCATAAGCCCCAGCCCTAGGGACCAGGACATTAGCACAGAAAGAGACAGAGGGGAAAATGGACATACTATTATGATAACAGACTCGCCCCCTGAGGCACAACTCGCCACCATACACCACTCCGAAGATTCCTGTTCAATCAGCTGCAACAGGGATGGGGTTGACACCAGAATACCATTGTATGCATAGCTCCCAAACCAGTTTCAGTCAGAAAAGGAAGGCAAATTGAAAGTTCTGTGGACATAGATGGCATCCATGTCACAATCAAAGTTCAGGGAACCAAGGAATGATTAGCTTGGCAACATCTTTGGTAATGCTACCCTCCCACGTAAAAAAACAGCTTCAAGGAGGTGAAGCAGCATGAACCAAAGGACGAGGTTAAATTTCATAGTGGAAAAGGATGGAGGGCCAGGCCTGTGCATGCAATGCAACCATCCTGCGCACCACATGATTAGTGAGAGGCGTTGATGCACAGAATCAACAATGTACCTCAAACCCGATAAACTCTCGCAACTCGCCCCAGTAATAGTTGAGTGCCCACAACATTGAAATGCTTGTCACTTGTGCTGCCGAGCTTGCCTAGCTGAGTCGCAGTGGATGTGGTGCAAGTGGATGCAGATTCAGAGTGTGGTCAATGATGTCGATGATCCTCCCACCTAGCCTCTAGAACTTTTGCCAGCTTGTGACATGCCAGTTTTGTTATTCCATATGTTCATATGGGGTGCTGGCACAAAGTTCGAGCTGCCCTCCCCAGGGTGCATAGCATCAGCTAAAGGAGCATACACCTGTCGCATTGATGTCAGCTTCCAAAATCAAGCTCAAGGGTCCTGTTCTGGATATTGGGTATCCATTGATTCAGTGCATGAGTCAACACATGCCTGTACTTGGCCTTCTCAGACTTGACGGTGACTCACTTGTACTTTCTCTCACTTTTTGTTACTTTCTTGATTCTTTGTACTCATACTAGAATGTTACGGAACATTGTAGAATAATAATGACTCGAACCTTCCTTTAGTATATAAACTCATAGATAACTTGTATTGAGAGGATTAATCAATCTACCACTTTCAGGACACCTTCATTGCGTGAACCCTCAGTTATGCCTAGTGCTTGCTGAAAAACTCCTTGGATATGCCTAGTGCTTTCCAGCACCAACCCAAAGACTACGCTTAGCACTTGTCTTCACCTCTGCCCCGTAATAGCTTCACGCTTACAGGGTTTCTGTATCAGCTTTCCCCTTGGTAATAGCTCCACGCTTACCAGCTATGTCTTACAGTAATTGCTTCACACTTACTGATCTTATTAACCTCGCAAACCGGACCACTCAGGTATCCTCACGAACCCTTGCTGGAATCCATTCTATTCCCTAACAACATACATCATTTCTAATTAATCCTACCTCGATTCAATCATCATTACTTGCCTTGTGCTCACATATCTGATTTCGGCAGAATCCTAACAGGTCCCACAGAAAAAGACACACCTTTCTTCCCTCCAGCCTTGTCCTGAATCCATGCCATCTTCATGACTCCATTGCTGAAAATGAAAATACCATGCAGACCTCATTGCTTGTTTGCAGGGGCCTACAAAAGAAGACTTTTAGACCTCGAACTGATTGAATAGTGATCAACACACTGAGTAAGATGACACTTCTTATGTGTAGAGAAACCATCCTTCAATGCGAACACCTCTATCCCATTGTCCATGTCTCTGCATCTCGCTTGCCAGAACATCTTAGTGCAATACTAGTCCCTGCTAAGGCCATTAGTATGGAATACAGGACTGGTACACTCCAGTTATGATCATAACCAGTATTTGTAGGTATTTGCTCTTACCATATATAGCAACATGACCCCAGAGACTTCCTCACCTTTGATATTTTCAAATTGCTGGAGTTTAAATGTCTATTTTGGACTAGTGTAGTAATTGATTTCATTTTGTATTTGCCATCGGCTCTGCCGGGCCTGGCACTGACCTCCCGGTCAAAAACTCTTCAGCGGAGCAGGATGTTTCCAGAACAGGATCAAAATGACCAGTCCCTGCCTGGGTGGATGAATTATGTTTAGACAATGGATAAAAGGGACCATCTGTATGTTCTGCATAGACTGCATACCAGGTACCTGGGCCAAAATCATTCGATTTGTGAGAAAGGACACTGGCCAAGTATCCTAAAAGAGAATGTCACAGCCACAATTATTTTCGCTGGTTCAGGAGTAATACTTTACGATTGGTTCCAAAAGTGGACATTTGCTTAAAATCATAAAGCCTATTAAATCTTCAATCAAAAGCAGAGACGTAGCAGTCAGAATGGACACAGAGATTCAGAATGAGCACAGAGATTATAGTGAATTGTATTGACCCAACAATGCTAGGTAGCACGTGACCTGGTAAAGCATTTCTGGATATCTGGCACTGCCACGCATGTTCGTTACAAGTCCCCGCACCCTACTTTTTTGTAGCATGTATCTTCTCTAGAGATTATGGAACCAGTTCTTCCCCTTCCAACCGGCACAGTGTTGGATGATATGTCAAATGTATACCACCTATTAGGACACCATCTTAAATTGTTGTGTGCAGAGACATCTCAGATTGATATGCAGAAAAAGTGGATATAAAAATGTCCATATCCATAATAATTTAAATAACATCAATGGATGCATTTTTATAACCACAGCGTTCAAATAAGACAATGTCCAATATCATTTATGGTACTCAGGTTGCAGCCTCCTTCGACTGGTGAGTCTTTTTAGCAGTGAGGTCATATGTTGTAATCAAGTTGAAAGGCCTGAGTAGTAGGGGCAGATCTGATCACATACACAGTCATATAGTGCTTGCTTCCTAATTTTTCCAAGGTGAGCTACTTCCTTGGTGGACATCACTTCCTCAGCGGTCTTTTGTCTAACGCCTTGAAATTCTGCACTCAACGTAACTCACAGACAATGGATGAGGTGCATAGGAGCACCTATATGGGCAGGTCATGCAAGAATTTGCTGTGACCAAACCTGTCATATACTGCCCCTTGGGATTTACAAGTGAAGGCTATGAAGGTCAGCACTTCAATAGCTCCATGATCGGATACGTGAAGTCTCCACCTTCAAGAGGTGGTCAACAGCTTGGCCCACCCCAACCCGAAAGTCCAGACCGAAAAATCGGGCTAAAGACTGTCGCCTTGTACAACACGTATAAGGGTCCTTTTGTCTTCCACACCAACCTGACAGAGAAGCGGTTTTGGAACATATCCTGCAATGTGGATTTTTCAGCCGAAGGAAAGAGTTGTGAATATACATGTTTTGACGGCAACACAGATCACTAGTCCTGTAATGTAGGATGGAATCCTGGTTGCAACATCCTTTACATGCATGGTCCTGACTTTCTCCACTGCCAAGATCCTAGCTTCATTACCCAGCCGGCACGGAGAAAGGACCACACCCTTGACGGAGGTTGTCTTCTCCCAAGTGTGAATGACTGAAATGTAAGAACCGTGTCCTTCGAACCCAATTAAGGCGATTTGCACAATTGTTCTGATAGACAAGGTAACATAAATTAATCATCGGTGCAATCTGCGACGCATGATTATCATCGCAACTGAACCATGCAGACGAGGGAATAGTGTGTCCCATCGATGTCGGTAAGGAGGCATTTGTATGGATACTTTTTGTGCTTTCCTAGTCAAGCTTGATACTTTGCTTCCTTATACAGGGCTTACGTCCGAGTATCTGTCATAGTGTATTGATATCTTGTGCGATGTCCGCATCGGACATTTAGCGGGGCCACCATAGGATTGTCAGGTGCAATGTATGTAAGTTCTTGAATGCAAAGGAAAGCACGAAATCAAACCAGACTTGCCTGGCTTCAAAGCAGACATGTACTAACATGCGTAAGATCGATGATTCTGACCGTTGTACCCAACAACTTGATCTATCTGCCCAACACGGAATGGCCCAAACGTAATGAACTTGCTTGCCCTGATTGTCACCTTTCAAAGTTACTTACAGAATACAAATACATCACCATCCCAATTCTCTGTTAGGCAGTCAATGTATTGTTTCCCTTTTCATAAATTTAACGGTGCGCATGCACTATAAAGTGATAACACAGATTTTGTTGCCCATGAGGTTCCATTGCGGACACATGTCCCAATGATCATATAAGAGAAATGAATGATGCGCATGATGACATCATGTTCAGGACAAGTGAAGTACTATAATCAATGTATGGACAGTATCATTTGCCGATCGCTTAACAAGTTGACATGCTGTTCACGTACCTGCAGGTACGGGCAATTTCTGTAAATTGTGGCAAGCACGTTCAAGGCCAAGAACATTTATCATCTCCCAATAATGGTCAGTCTCTAGAATACCTCCAACTTTGCGCTGGTGTGGCATGGGCTCAGACACCGCTCCCATATGTTGGCTTAAACACCAAGAAACAACAAAGTTAAAGACCTTCAGGTTTGTAGCCACTGTCTCACAATATCTCTGACTCATGATAATTGTTGTCAACTGTCAGAGGGAGGCTCTACCAGTGGCTGAAAAACATTCAGAACATCGTTCAAAGTTGTTAGACCTGATGTCTCAACAAAGGTAAATAGACAGCGGTATCGTGTTTGTACTGTCACTGCTAAGTCCCATGAAGTTAAGATGTCAAGACTAAGGCTTTAGCGCTTAGCGAGGATGAGAGTATTTCGGTATGATTAAACGTTAGCTCAAAGCTAAGGAATATACAGCTTTGAGTACACTACTTATATACTAGAATGAGGGTCTAATAATGGATACACCATGTTAGAAAGTGAATAAGCGAAATACACGGTGAGCGAGATAAAACACATGCGGAGTAAGTATGACGGTGTGATGATGTGAAGCTTTATGACGTCGTCCGTGGAGTCGTGGATCTAAAGATAAGATAAGATAAGAGGCACTTAGGTAAAGAAATGAATAAATCGTAACATTACCCCCCCTTTAAGGCAGGTGTCCCAACTGCTAGTAGCTTTGGTGTCCCTTTTGTTGGTCAGAACACCAACAGCTTGTACAGCCTTTTTGTTTTAAGGTATCTCTGTTGGTTCAAATGGCAATTTCATGTCTGTCGAAGGGTCGTCATGGCCGCCAAATTGATCCCAGTCTAGTTCTTGGTCATACCAAACTTTTCATCCAGTAAATGGGTCCATATAGGATTGCCAATCTTCAATTGGTGTATCCGTATGGTTTACCTTTTCAGCGAGGTAATCGTCTATGAGTTCTTCTGCGTCCATATCGTTTTCTCATACCCAGCTGTTTGACTCTGGCCCATAGCCTTTCCATTTGATGAAGTAGTCCATGACCCAGTGCCATGGTTCTCCAGCTTTTCCCCCAACTTTGCGCTCTCTATGGTCGAGGACTTTCTCGACTTCATAGTGTTCTTCGCTGTCGATGAGATCTGGCAGTGGAGGAGGTGGTTGTTCTTGGTTTGGGAATGCGGGTGGCACGTATGGGGTGAGGAGCGACTCGTTGAAGACTGGATGAATGCGCCAGCCCAGTGGGAGCTTTAGTTTGTATGCTGATGCTCCTACTTTTGCGATGATTGGGAAGGGACCTGTGCATTTGTCTGCGAGTTTCTTCTTGGGTCATGGTAGACTAAGGTTGGTCATATCGAGCCAAACCTTGTCTCCCACTTGATACTCGATTGCAGGTTGTTTCTTTTTGTCGTATTGGGCTTTCATTTGATCAGCGGCCTTTTCAAGGGCTTGCTTGGCCTCAGCATGGATCTTCTGCATTTGTGAAATGAATGTGGTTGAGGCTGGTGTTCTGAAGGGTGCTCAGGGTTTTTCACCAGGGAGGAGGTCAGCGTTATAGCCGTAGTTAACCTCGAAGGGGCTTTTGCCCATAGCGGAATGGGTGCGGTTATTGTGAGCAAAAGCCATGAGAGAGAGCCATTCTACCCAGTTGTCTTGGAGATGGTTGACAAATATCCGGAGGTATTTTTCAACCTCTTGATTGACTTGTTCAGTCTGTCCATCTGTCTGTGGGTGATAGGTGGTGGATACGTTTGCCTTAATTTGTAACAAGTCATAGAGGTCTTTCATGAACTTGGAGACAAACATGGAGCCTTGGTCAGAGATGACCACCTGAGGCATTCCATGTCTGGCGTAGACTTCGTCATGTAGGATTTTGGCCCACCCTTCCGATGACAGCTCCGTGGTACATTCTATCGGTATGATTTCCTTGGAGAATCGGTCGACGATCATTAAGATAGCGTCTTTACCGTTGCACCTAGGTAAACCAGTGACCATGTTGACGGAGATGTGAGTCCATGGTCGGGAGGGTATGGCGTTTGGATGGAGAGGTGCCGCCTTTGCTTGAGTGCTCGACTTGGTTCGTTGCCATGTCTCGCAAGCACGGACATAGGCCTCTATGTCTTTCTTCATCCTGGGCCACCAGTATTCTCGTAAGACAAGTTCTTTGGTCTTCTCAATGCCAGGGTGTCCCACCGTCCTATGGTTGTGATGCATCACAATGATTTCTCCTCGTAACGCATGGTCTTGGGGAATATAGATACGGTGATCGTAGAAGATCAAACCGTCATCTAGCTTCATCCCTCGGTCATGGTTGAGAGACGCGGATACGTTCTTGTCCCATTGGTGGTGGTCAAGCATGGCTTGCTTGATTTTGGTATGGACTTCCTCAATTGTGGGTATTATCAATGCCCGGAAGTGCTTGGGTTTGAGGACTATAATCTCATTGTTGTCCTCCTGTCATTGCTCATGATCTGCTTGTCGACTGAGTAAGTCGGCTTTCTTGTTTGCCGTTCCTGGTTTATGATGTAGTGAGAAATGGTACTCAGCAAGCTCAGTTACCCAATGTGCTTGGCGTCAGTTGAGTTTTTGAGGCTTTTGGAAATATTGCAGATTTTGATGATCTGTTCATATCTCCAAGTCCTGAGCTGCTCCCATTAGGTAGTGTCTCCACTTGTCCAGGGCTAGCATCATGGCCAGCAGTTCTTTGTTGTAAATTTCGTAATTTTGTTCCGTAACCGTTAGGGACTTGGACAGAAATGCGACTGGGCACCATTTTCCATCCTGCTCTTGCGACAATACAGTGCCGATTGCTCCCTCACTTGCGTCCGCCTCTATGCAGAACTTGCCTTCTTCTGTGGGTATTGCCAGTACCACTTCTTCGGCTAGTAGTCTCTTCAACTCTTCGAATGTGTCCTGTTGCACTTTTCCCCACTTCCACGGATCGTTTCCTGTTAGCTGTGTCATAGGCTTGACGACTTTGCTATATCCTTTAATGAAACGTCGGTAGAAGTTGGTAAAGCCTAGGAACGACTGAAGCTGCTTTTTCTTGGTTGGAATGGGCCACTCTGCAATTCCTGCGATTTTGACTGGGTCCATGTGAATGCTCCCCTCACTGATGATAACCCCAAGGTACTCAGTTTCCAAGGTCTTGAACTTGCATTTCTCTGCTTTAAGGAATAGCTTGTTCTTTCGTAAGACCCTTAGAACCTCGTGTGTGATGTGACAATGCTCCTCCTTGGTTCTGGACATGATTAAGATGTCGTCGAGGTAGACAGTGACGGCGCCTGATGCAATGAGGTTTTTGAAAATGTCATTCATCATCCACTGGAAGGTGGCAGGCGAATTGGTAAGCCTGAAGAACATAACCGTGGGTTTGAACAACCCTCAATTAGTTCTGAATGCCACCTTCCATTCGTCGCCGATCTTGATGCACACATTGTTGTATCCCCATTGAACATCAAGTTTGGAAAAGTACTTGGCACCTCGCAGTTTATCCATTAGCTCCAAGATGAGTGGAAGCAGGTATCGGTTCTTGATCGTCATCTTGTTAAGCTTATGGTAATCTTGTACTGGTCACAGCTTGCCATCCTTCTTCTTGACAAAGAAGAAAGGCAAAGCCATGGGCGACTTGGAGGGCCTTATTTGTCCACTTGAGAGGTTCTCGTTCAGGAACTTGTCGAGTTCAGCCTGTTTGTTCCAATTAAGAGGGTAGACCTTGCAGTCGAGATTGGCGTTCGCATTTGGAAGAAGTTCGATTGCATGGTCCCATGTCTTTGGTTCAGGAAGTTCATCAAAACTATCTTTATGAAATAGATCGCTGAAATCCCGACACCATTCTGGGACCATTTCTTTGAATGTCTTTGTTTTCTTGTCTGCGTTGGCCGCGGCAGCTAAGTCATTAGCATGATGAGCGCATATGAGTATAGCCCGCATGAAGTCTATTGCAAGAATTGTATCTCCCTCCTCCAGCTCCTCGTCCCACCTATCATTGGGATCCACATTGGGTAGTACAAATGGGTTTTTGCAGCATTCGCACCATGCAAACATTAATCCTCCTGTCTTCCAATTGATGATCGGATTATGCTGGGCTAACCAATCGTGACCAAGGAAGATCTGTTTATCATTGAGATCTGTTACAGCTAGATCTATTCGTTCTGAATGATCTCCGATTTTAAGATGGATCTCGGCGTATTTGGTAATTGATCCTCCTTGGTTTCGGGTTCCGTCGGCATTATAGACGGGAATTGGTGCGGCCGTTGCATGAGTCGGGATGTTGTATTGTTTGATGAACGTTTTATTGATGGCGCTGCTGGTGCACCTGCTGTCTACCAACACAGTTGTGGTGATTCGGGCAAGGGTTCCTGGTATTCCGATTTCGACGGGGAGAACCAGGTCCTTCCCTTCATTGCTTAGTGCGCTGATGTATCGTTTTGGCTGTCGTAGTTCTTTGAGCCATTCAAGTGCATTGATTCGCTCCATCCCCCTCATTGCTTCAAGCATTGTGTCGACTACTTCCTCTGTGCGTGCCTTGTGAATCCAATTCTTTAGGATTGCCTTCACCTCCGACTCTGTCTTGGCTTGTACTATGCTGCGCAGAGTCCACTCTGCTCCAAATGGTTTAAGCCACTCGCTGTAGGTCTCACCACTAGTATAAGTGCGTGAGAGTTGCAGGACCTCCTGAACCTTCGCATTGACCTGTGAGGGCTCGACTACCATTGGCGAGGTCACCGCAATTTCTAAAGGGGGTATTAAATTAGCCTTCTTGTTCATCATGAAACTAGTAATATCCTCGTCGTCAGGTACTTCTTCAATGAAAGCTACCTGATGCCCCCTTTGCACTGCCTGGGCACTAGCAGCTTCCTGTACCGCAGCTTTCTGGTTGGTCATGGAATGGGAGGTGCATTGCATGAAGGAGTCACCCCATGAAGGGGCAACAGGTTGGGCTGACACTGTATTACAGTCGCCTTCACCTGATTCCTTCGAGCCCGTGTTCTTAGGCGGGTTCCTCGTTTCATTCGGCGTTCCCCCATTCCTGAGTCGCCCTGCATCTCGACAGGCATTGGCAACTGGTTGGGGGCCCTTACTCGAGTCCGGTTCATCCTCAATTTTGGTCTTGTTCCTCGTCCAGTGCATCGCCAGAGCCTCCTGTCGCAAAGGAGATTGCAACTCCGTCCTGCTTGCGGGTCCCTTGGTTACCAGGGGAGATTTCGCCTTAGCTATTTTCTCTATACCACCAGCAAGGCTGGGGCCCCATAGAGGCGTCTCACAGTCGTGTGAGGCGGCAGTAGCAGAGTCGGCACTGAGTGCCTCGTCTGTCCCCTCTGGTCGTGCCTGCACCCTGGCGCAAACCTCAATGAAGCTGCTAGGTGGTAGTGACACCATTGAGAGGGGTGTCACTATGGTAGGTGACTTGTTGTTCACTGCTTTCACCCGCAATGGGTTACTTGCTGAATGTTTAGTCATCGGTAGTTTAACTACCATGACATCTGGTGCTGGGACAGAGAGTTGATTCTTGCTTAGTTTCTGGTCTGATTGCAAAGTCGTGGGTATATTCAAATGCGTGGGGGTAACTACAACAGGTATATAAGTACATTGATAAAGTGCGATAGGCGTACCAGCCGAAACTAAGTCCTTAGCCGAGTGAGTCAAATCATTCACTCCTTGGCGCTCTCTTTTACTTCTGTGATGGGGGCGAGCTTGTCCTGGGCGTCCCAATATGTATTTGTGCAACGTAGGCTCTCTTCCCAGGTTTTGGGTGCATTGGGGCAGTCACACTTGAAGTGGCCCTTCTTGCCACATCTGAAGCATACTGACGCTGCCCTGGCTGCGTCAACATCCATCGGCGTGCCGTGTCCTCCGTAAGTTGTCCCTGTACCTGTCTTTGTTGACGGTATGGGAGCTGCTGGTTGACCACCCTTAGTAGGTGTGGTCATCTTCTGTGGTCATGCTGGTGTCACTGTAGATCATTCTGCCTGTTTCAGGTGCCAGTTGTAGTCTATTCGTAGGAGGCGGGCCTTCCAGCCTTTGTAGTCAGTTGGTACCTCCCTGTCAGCCGAGTATATGGTATTTTTACTTGTCTGGCAGGCGGCTTTCTTGACTTGTTGGAGCATGACTTGGTCGTTGTTTCGTACCCCGGTGTGGTAGGCTAGTTCTTCGAATTGCTGGAAGAACTGGTCACTGTCCTTGGAGTCTGCCTGCCTGAGCTTCTCCCACTGCGTGTACTTTAGCTGTGCATTGGCGTCCTTCCAGAACCTCTTGCCGAGCTCTGTCTTGAAATCTTCGTAAGATGGATAGAGCTGGGCCCCAGTCACTTGGTCCTTCCCTAAGATCTGCGTGTTCAACTCCCACCACTTCTCAGCATCTTCTGCAAGTCGTGAGACGCAGAAGACGACTTTGTGAGGGTGGTGGTGGAAGTGTCAATTGAATATTTTGAAGTGCAGTTCGCACTTTAGGAAGAATTGGGTGATGTCAGTAGAATCACCTTTGAAGTCGTCAACCTCCTTTACAATCTTTGGTTTAAAATCATCGTAGGGGGCGACGGCTCCGTCGACTAGTTGCCAGGGTACTGGCAGATCTGGGAGAGGTGGTGGTGCGGGATGGAGTGGGAGCATGTATCTTACTGGTGGCGCTGGGGGGGCAGGAGGTTGTGGTGGTTGTGCACTGCCACCTCCGCCTCCGCCGGCTCCGTGACTGCCACCGGCAAATGGTAGATAACCGGGCAGGTACGTTCCTGGTGGTGCCTGTCCTCTGGCATAGGAGAAGGTTCCAGTTGATACCTGAGGAGGTGATACCGGCGGTTCATCTGGCATCAGCTCCTGGGTCTCGACTTCGGGTGCTACTTCTTCATAGGGGTCAAGCTCCTCCATGTGGGCTTCTGGGTGTAGGTCGTTCCATAGGAAGCGTGCATTTCGCTCCGCTTCGTATTGGAGTATGTCGTTGGCTGGGAGTCCTCTCTGTTTTTTCATAAAATAATCGTTTCCGGCTTGGGTCTCCCCCCAAACCAGAGAAAAAGGAAGTCCATAAGCAAAGTATGTGTAAATACTTGGGTAGTCCGAATGCTTGAGAATGTCTGGTATACCTATACTTGGGTCGTCAGCTGTTTCTTCATAAAATTTAATGGCGTCGACTAGAGTCATTGCTGGGGGCCCTGGGGTTGGTGGGTGTGTGCTCGTGTGACGACTCAGTGGTCGGCTGTAGTACCCTGTCGATGTTTGTTGGGAATGGAGTGGGAGGACGGGGAGGTGGACACTGCGACTCGACGATGGTCTCTGAGGCGCTTGACTCGCGTGGCTGCTCTCTGAGGTGCCAGGTGAGTCGCTCCCAGTGAGTTTCCCAGGGAGGATGGCATGGGGACCTGACGTTTCGCCAACCACTGCGTGTTGGGGGGTAGAGGTGGGTGGAGGAGCTGGCAACGGGTTCCTCGATTCGTACAGGCTCAGGTGTGAGCTCCCGGTTCTGTATGGGTTGGTCCCATGTTCTGACATTTCTATATCCTGCTGGGGGAGGGGTACGGTGGTCAGGTGAGGTGCGGTCAGAGGGGAAGTAAGCACTGTAGGGAATGTCGACATTGTCCCAGAACTCCTCTGAGGCAATACTGGCTGCAGGTGGTGGAGTGGGATACCTGTCTGCCCAAGTATTGTAATTGGTGGCTGGGGCGACGGGTCTAATGTGTCGGCCCACTTTGAATCCCCCGACACGGGCGGCAAATCGGGCGTATGTGCCAGGTGAGGGTGTTCGAGGGATGTACTGAGCATACTCGGGAGAGGGAGGAATGGCGGGATGGACAAACGTGCGCCTTCCAGAAGGGGTAGGAGCCCTTCTTTCCGGGATAATGGGAGAATCCAGCTCAGGAATGACCTCTTCTTCGTCGACTCCTGCCCTAGCAAACTTGTCGAGTGGGATCGGTCGCCGTGGTATGGGTGCGAAGATTCGGGGCGGCTGCTGCTCGAGCGGGATGGCATTGACATTGTCGGAAAGGGTTGGGGTTGTAGAGACTGTGGGGGTGGTGTGGGGTGCCTCAATTCTTCGTGGCGGTCTGCAGAGAGTCCTGAGTGCGAGAATGAGAACGAGGGAGAGAATGGTAGCGCTGGGAATTCCAAGTGCAATGGCTAGGGCTTGAACAGTATCATTCTCCATAGAGGATCTTGGTTAGAGATCTAGAAAAAGCTTTGAGCTAATTGTTAGACCCGATGTCTCAACAAAGGTAAATAGACAGCGGTATCGTGTTTGTACCGTCACTGCTAAGTCCCATGAAGTTAAGATATCAAGACTAAGGCTTTAGCACTTAGCGAGGATGAGAGTATTTCAGTATGATTAAACATTAGCTCAAAGCTAAGGAATATACAGCTTTGAGTACACTACTTATATACTAGAATGAGGGTCTAATAATGGATACACCATGTTAGAAAGTGAATAAGTGAAATACACGGTGAGCGAGATAAAACACACATGGAGTAAGTATGACAGTGTGATGATGTGAAGATTTATGACATCGTCCATGGAGTCGCAGATCTGAAGATAAGATAAGATAAGCACCAAAGATAAGATAAGATAAGAGGCACTTAGGTAAAGAAATGAATAAATTGTAACAAAAGTTCTCTAAAACATCTTAAAAACTGGCAGGACGTTGATGAGCCTAGACTTCCGTGGCAACGGCAACACCCAAAACTCTGAGAGAGCTTAGGCAATTAACATAGCAACACAGCAATCAAGGCAAAGTGTGTGTGAGTGGTTTGGTGCACCTCTGTGCAGTCAATTCCTCTATAACACAAGATACACTGCGACTTTTCAGTCAGTGAAGTAGTACTCTTGGTCAATGAGTACTAGTAGACATTGGCTGTAAGCCGGGAAGGATCTCGATAAATGAGATGGAACAGAATCTGGTATGACATAAATACCAAGAAACCGTGGTAGAAACCGATAAAATGATCTAGAAAAACTTGGGGATGGGCTAAAGAGCATGAAAATAGCCCTGGTAACCATAGCAATGCACTAGAAATTGTAGCAACAAGCTAGAAATCATGGGGAAGGACTAGAAAACATGTCCTGATGGTGTACTGTGATGCTGAGTTGAAACAATGGCAATTAACATGCGGAAACTGCCTTGGAACTGAAAGAAAATGTAGCAACTGTGGTGCTGAGTGGGGTGTTGTGGCAATAGATGCATGGCAACTCTGAACAATGATAAAGACAAGGGCGATCCTATGGAGAATGGTGCTGAACTGGGCCTACACGGAGGCAATACTGAACTGGGCAATGAAAACGATGGTGATGTAGAAGGTGAAAGCAATGAAAGAATCCTATGTGGTGAAGGTGAAGCGATGTTGTGGCATTAAAGACAAAAGCAAGTTATTGATGCGAGATTCCATGTATTGGTGCAGTATACAAAGTGAACCAACAACATTAAGAGTAAAGCAAGCGGTGAGGGATAACTTGGAGTAACCATAGCTGACTAGAATGCCATAGTCTTGTCAACTGGGTAAGAACTAACTCTAAAAATGTGGTATCTACCTAGTTTTTATACTACAAGTACAATTTTATAAATAGAATATTCTTCAGAGCCTTAGTAAGGCTGTAAGTCCTTGGCTTTTGTAATAGCCATAGTAAACATATGGAATCTGTGGTTCTAAAGTAACAGCAAGTCCTTGATGTTGGTGTGTATGGATGCAAACCATGTGGTTTTATTGAGTGATGAGCAGATCATGAGATGCTGTTTAGCTGTGGAATTCTGAGCTGCAGTTGCTGTACTGAGGTGTACACTTGTGTCAATGATAATTCGAAGTCTTGGTACTGTAACAGCCTTAGTAAACATGGTCTGTAGTTGCCGTGGCTGTAATTATCGTAGCTGGAAGGGTACTTGCGTCAATCACATCATTTCATTAAATGATTGATGGGCACATCAACTAGATGCTTCTGAGTGATGTAGCAACCCTGTTTTGGATGATTGGCAATCAAAGGTGCCTTGCCATGATGGGGTACAGTAATTATGATGCGCGGCAAGCTGGAAAGGATAACGGAGCATTGAAGGAGTATGAAGGGCACGGTTTTAGGATTATATCTGTGTGTGGGTGGCTTATACTGCGAAAATCTGTGGTATTATCGAGTGTTGGCAGTATTATAGAGTGTGTGGGGATTATAATGGCGTCGTTTCGAAGATATTGGGTGATGAATGGGTAAATCCGCGAATTCTGAGCATACAGAGCCTGGAGGCTCATCAACATACAGTAAGTGACTGTCCTGTATTCACTTCAAGTAACTCAAAGTAAAGTAGATGAGACGTTTTTCACAGTTCAAATGCACCTGGTTATTGTGTTCAGGTTTAATGTAATTGCCGTCTGGAATGCCCAAAATGGTTCAAGAACTTGGATGGGATCAATGATCAATTTCGGTGTGCATTTAGGTTCAAGTTGAGCATATATATTTAACCGGTAGTAGTGTCTTTCTTATATTTTGAATTCTTCGTTTCCACAAAGGAATGTTGAGCATCGAGACAGATGATGTATGAGGTAATCAAGGGAATGCATTACAGTCACACTACTGTCACACGACCCACCCTATTCCTGTCACAGCCCTTTCTGGTTCCAGAATGCAGCTGAGATAATCATGTCAATTCCCCAAATAATTATACACAGGGAAGAAAATGTTTTTCGCACCATTGTTTGCCTTACAACTGAATAATCTGACACCTCATGAGCCATATTCAAGCGCATTTTCCTCCCACTCCTGCACAATCTGTGTATCCTATCCTCCCCACCGACCACAAACAGTATTGCCGCAACATGAAAGTGTACACCATTGTCATCTATATTTGGACTTTCACTCTGAAAAATATGCAGCAAACGGTGTGAAGCAGTATGCACCATTCCTCTGCAAAAAAATATTATACACTGAAGAGACTCTGTGCGTGCAAGCTAGAAATGCAACAGTGTCGAAGACACTGATCACACCCACACCCAACACAACACACACAAACCCTCAAGTTCGTGGGGGATTCTGATGCGATAGAAGCAGATAGAGACAAGGCAAGCAAACTCTCAGAATATAGGATACACACGGATAGCAATAGTGCGCGTCACGTATCTCGATTTCTCTAAGTCCAAAGGCTTTTAATAACAAGAGGAGTGACAGTTGTCGCTGGGCCTCAAGGCAAGGTGTAATCACAATACACATGACGTCGAAAGACACACACACAAAACCCTCAATAAGTCGCGCGCGTCACACACAGGTAACCACAACAACCTAAACATGACTCAAAGCTTCACGCTCTAAGCAGAAACACTTCACAAAACCGTCCACCAAAGCCACAGGATTCAAACCTACACGCTCAAGCTTCCCAACTGATCATAGATCCACAGGGTTCTAACCTATGCGATCCAGAGACACAAAAACCTTATAACACCGTCCGACAAGCCAAAGGGTTTGAACCTCTGCCACCTGTAGTGCCTCGTGTCACAAGAAACCCTCAAAGCACAAGAGCGCGTCCTCAACAACACTATACTCTTCTTTTCAGGTTAGAGCGCAAGTCACCCAACCAATTAACAGTCACACAAGCACTGCGTTAGCTTTCTATGCCTCGCACGCGACTCAATTCACTTGGTATGATATCAATTCTAGGTTTATTCTCTCGCTCGAAGTTACAAACTAGTCCAGAAGCTACAGCATCAAGCTGGAGGCTTGTGCGCGACTACAACGGGGGTCCGAAACTTGTACACTACAATTACCCTGCGCTATTTATCTATTCTACGTCCTACAAATTAGTATCACCAAATATGGTATTATTTAGGTTGCGGAGTTCCTTCCTCGCATCCCGCGCATGTTGCAATTATCACGCCATAGCTTGGCACTGACTCAGGAATCTGGCCCGGGGCCAGATCCTGTCTCTGAGCGTTGCGACGTTGGTTAACAGTGCTAATCCATGTGTACTGACGTTGGTTGCTATCTCCTCGGAGTTGCAGCCTATGTGCGACTCTTATTTCGCTTTAATATATTCTCTTAGGGAATTCTGGTAGTAGTGAAGGCCATGAGTCTCTTGTCTAGACCTCGCGCGCTTCGGCCGAAGTCAGAAACCTCGGATTTACTTGAGTTCTGACATCATACAGCCTAGAGCTCTAGGTTCCGGGTCTGCTGTGCCTTGCGCGTCATAGATCAATGTTGCGCGAAGTTGTAATTATCTCATAAGCATGTTCTGTGCTATTCTTAGCGCGCGCGTGCTGTGCCCTGTCAGAGCACTTAGTGTCAAACGTTGGGACTTCATACCTAGTACAGCCTTTCTAGTACTATCCTCAGGTTAAGCCATGCGCTCCACCCAGCTTTACTCTGGTAATTTCATTACTGGCATTATAAACACTGCGCTCTGTTGTTTTTCTTATTGCCTTAGTATCTGGACCTTGTTGCCTGTACTCATTTGTACAAATTGCAAAATTACATGTGTGAACGCTCATAGAGCGTGTCAACGCAGTGTGGGTCAAACACATTGAATACTTCATATCGACTATGTCATCTTCATCAGGCCCTCTTTACTAGCATGGACGAGTCATATTCATCCTGAAGGGACTAAATACTTTAGTCAGAGGGAACTGGTACGTGCTTTGCTCATCTTTCACTTCTGGAGGAACTGAGTTGCAGCATAAGTACTGCACGGTAGTCACAGATGCCGATATCACACAAGATTGAACCCTAACAATAGTCAATAAAGCCTTAAGACATATATGTACCTGGGAATCTATCCAACACACTGAACCACTCTTTTCTTCTGCAAACATCGACCTTGTCCTGGATGGCGCAGGCAACCATGTTTGCAAGTACTATCTCGCGTACCATCTGACATGGGTCATCTTCTGGCCAGAACAAATGAACCCATCACAGAGTCTGTTTTATAATATGAAGGGCATTCAGTCAGAGGCGCATATTGGTACTGGCTTTAACCTGTTATGATTCATGTTCTAAACGTCATCCAAGGATATGCAATGAACGCTCAATATTGGTATTTCAATACTTCAATCTTTTCCTAGCTCATCTGTGTTCCAGGCACCACCACGGATTATATCCCTCTCTGTCATGTCCAGGACAAGCTGTATTGGACGAATTGAAGGACATCATTCTTCATGGCATAGGCGGTGAGTAAGTCACATGTCAATAGCTGACAGAATTGACATCCTAAGCCCAGATCACCTGATATCTGCCTCATCTACTGCATCATATGGGCCGGACGAATTAAAGACGATGTTGGACATAATCAATTCTGGAATACCCGACCTTCAAAATGCACCAGGAGTCTGCAGGATTATATTCATTCTAATGAACCATTTCGGTGAATCTTATACAAATTTATGAAGATGTAACCGCTAATATGCATATCCCAGTGGAGGAGAAGTACGCTAATCTTCATGGGGAACAAGCTGTTCGACTGAACAGTGGAGTTTCAATCTTTGATAGGGCACCGCAGAAGGTATCTAGAAGATTCTGCATACTTAGTATCCTGCTTTTCAGTGCGCAACAAAGGCACCTATTGGCGATTGAAACAATGTCAATCGATGGCATTGTCTCTCGCCAGGCATGGAATCAATTTTCCTCTGCAGTTCAGAAGACATGTTCAGACTTGACTGTATATGTAAGTCTGAAAGTGACCCTGTGCGGACTTTGGTTTGACATCTATCGAAGTGTACGGTCCTTATTGCCATTGATGTTGGTATCCTTGCAATCCAGTCTGTGGACGCTGGCCCGAATACGTCGGGGATAAAAATAATGTTGTATCTCTCCGTGGTTGCTTGCCTTGGAAGCATTACCTTTGCTTTCCTGCTACAACACAAGTATCAGGGCATCCTGCAGGTGTCATTTTCGGAATCTGTTCGTCCAATGACTCTTTATTCCCTGCCAACTGACATACGTGTGTAGTGCCAAATAAACCATGGATTCCGTGACAACTGCGATACTTTGGAGAACATTGCTGTTGTTCAAGATCTACCATTTGGCTTGCTATACTGGGGGTATGTCGTATGTATTTGAAGTTGGATTCATTCAAATTTCCCAATGAACAGGACAGTGTTCTTTGTCAGTGCCTTCCTTATCTTTGGACTGTACACTGGTCCACAGGTGAATAGGATACTGTTCAGTATCAGTTGGGGGATACTGGGAATTTTGTTCCTGTTCTTTTGGTACTGGACCTCAAGCCGATGTAGCACATGATTCATGAGATGACTGTGGCTTGGAGGAACAACGTATATCTCTGGGCTAGGCATGGAATACCAACTGCACTTGAGTCCAATGAGTGATATTGACCAAGCTTAATTACTTGCCTTCTACTTTCCTTTCAGGTGTTTGTGCATCTGTACTACTAGCTTCCAGTTACCCAGTTTTTTTTTTGAATCCTGTTGGTATGTGTTGTACCTAATCCTACATGCCAGCATATGGTGGGATATCGCTACTTGTCCATATCTTGTCCTTTCTTCCTGTTCTATGTTCCTATGCATATTAAAAGTCACCTGGTTGCCAAATATAGCTCTAGATGTTGATGGATTAAGTCATCAAAGCATTGAGATGGATGACATTATTTCAAATTCCAAACACATTGAGGAGCACAGCCACCTTGAATCACCTTCTTCACTTTGGGGCTAAGCTTACAGCGGTTTTCATAATTATGTGGAATCCAGTTTTGAAAACTTATGTGGTCATATTTGGATCCCAAGGCCCTGGCCCAATCTCTTACCACCACTCAGTTGTGCCCCACAAGAGTGCTGTCTATTCTACAATGCCATGTCCTGTTTCAGTGAAATAAATGTCATTTATTGACTATTTGCTCCTATGGCATGCTGCATAATCTCATACAGGCAGGAGCGAGACGTACTTTTCAAGTCAGGACTCAGATGCCATCATGTCCACTCAGTGCTCAAGTGCTCGCTTCCAAGTCAATCGCTGGTGCAATGCCCTCATATAGGATAGGCTGCTGTGTGCATGCTTCCCTGAGCCACTGACCATTATTGGACTCTGCCCCTCCCATGACCACTGACATCGGTACTGCCAGAGCAACTGCTGACTGCACGATCACAGCAGTCTGGTACCAAGAGTATACCATCCCTCCTTTTCCTTGCAGCTGACTCATGCTGTAGCATCTACCACCTGATGGGTATACATATATTGAAGATACAATAGCATATATTAAGCATATATAAAGCATGTTCTGAAATGATGAAAACTTGAAGCACCGGGCCGACGTGCAGTGCAAATAGGACCACACAGATTTTCAAAACTGGAATTCCACATAATTATGAAAACTGCTGTAA
Organism: Armillaria nabsnona; assembly: GCA_030407065.1. Lineage (NCBI taxonomy): Eukaryota > Fungi > Basidiomycota > Agaricomycetes > Agaricales > Physalacriaceae > Armillaria > Armillaria nabsnona. Next base: position 683,094 of record JAUDQA010000021.1, read on the forward strand.
GGGTCACTCAGTGGTTCTGTAGCAGCTAAGGTTGACTTCATTATTTACAATTCTCATTCCTGACCGCAGCCAGCAGTGTTGCTCTGTTTGGTGCTATTATAAACACTGGGAAATTGTGGAAGAAATGAAGTTAAAACAACACCACAATGTATCTTGCTCAGTATATCACATGCTGCATTATATGTTCTTCCAAAGATATACTTCGAAGTGCACATGTCGGACATTTTCAAGGTCAGAAATTGTTGTCTGTGTGCCCATTATTTTCAGTGATTTAAGTGTTTCCTTAAAGATCATTGTTCATCAGTGTAGTCTGGGGATTGATGCCTGTTGGGGTTTTCGTGTGGCCTAACTTTGAAAGAATTGTTAGTACGTCGTTGGCAGCAGTTTATCTATTATAAAACCCAAATCAGTCTGCAGGATAGTCTAGATCTTTCCAGAAGTGGACATATTTGTATAATGGCATCCCAATTTCAGCTGTTACAATTTTTCCTCATTGGTGCTGAAGAGATGGTCCTAGATAAACTTCTTTAAGTATCTGAAGTTGGAATTTGGTTTTAAGCTCCATCAAGGGGTATTACATATATCACATTATTCAGCAATCAGGGCATGCCGTTACTGTTGGAACCGCTGACACGCTTGGAAAGCGTTTACACGTGTAATTTCGCGAAATGTATCAATACATACATTTTATAAAACCTGGATGCCAAGGCAATGAGATATACCTTAGAGCGCAATGTCCTAAGTGTGGGCAATGAAATACCTTGAGTGATATTCAGTGGAGCGCATGGCTTAACTGTAGAGTGATACTATAAGGGTCACACTAAGTATAAAGTCTCAGCACTTGACACTGAGTGCGCCGACAATGCACAGACAATGCGTGCTAAGAATAGAACCAGAGAAGCTCAGGAGATAATTAATACTTCGCATAGCCTTGATCTATGATGCGCAAGGCACTGCCATGCCAGGAGCTAGTGCTCTAGACCTCAGAATGTATAGAATTGCAGTAAGACTGAAGTTCCTGACTTTGGCCGATGCACGCAAGGTCTAGACAAGGAGCATGTTGCCCTCACCTCAATAGAATTCCCTATGAGAATACTAGGAAGTGAAATGAGAGTCACGGGGTAGGCTATAACTCCGAGGATATGGTAACCGATGTCAATACACGTGTAATAGTGGTGGTAACCGACATCGCGCAACTGAGAGACCAGGATCTGGCCCCGAGCCAGAGCTCTGAGTAAGCGCCAAGCAATGGTGTGATTATGGCAACATGTGCGGGACCCAGGAAAGGAAGTTCTGCAGGCCAAGAGTTACTATTTAAGGATGTATTAAAATGTAGAGCGCGTAGTATATAAATACTGTAGTATAGTAATAGTGTACAAGTTTCGGACCCCCGCTGTAGACGCGCACAAGCCTCCAGCTTAGCGCTCTACCTTTGGGATCAGTTTGTAGCTTTGAGCGAGAGAATAGAACCTTTATTGATAACATCAGAGTGACTTGAGTAGCACGCGAGGCTTAGAAAGCTAATGCGGGACTTGTGTATTGTTTGAGTGATTCGTTGACTGTGCTCTAACCTGAGAATAAGAGATTTGTGTCATTGCAGACGCGCTCTTGAGTTTTGAGGTTTTCTTGTGACGCGCAGTGCTACAGGTGGCAGAGGTTCAAACCCTTTGGTCTGATTAGCACGTGCTTAGTTGGGTATACCATCCCGCAAGTGGCAGAGGTTCAAACCCTTTGGCTTGTGGGCGGCGTTTCTTGTTGTGCGAGATACTACAGGCAGCAGAGGTTCAAACCCTTTGGTCTGGTTAGTATTCGTGCAGAGGCCTTCATTGTACACACGGTGTTACAGGCGGCACAGGTTCAAACCCTGTGGTCTGATTAGCATGCGCTTGAGGGTTCTCATTTCCGCAAGCGGCAGAGGTTCAAACCCTTTGGCTTGTTGGACAGGGCTTATTTGGTTATTGTGTCTCTGGATCGCATGGGTTCGAACCCCGTGGGTCTACAATCGGTTTGGAAGCTTGAGCGCATAGGTTCAAATCCTGTGGCTTGAGTGGATGTTTTGTGAAGGGTTTCTGCTTAGAGCGCAAGCTTTGAGTCGTGTTTAGAGTGTGTTTAAGTTCTTTGTGGTCACCTGTGTGTGTCGCGCGAGACTTATTGAGGGTTTTGTTGGTGTGTGGCGAAGTATTGTGTATTGTAGTACACCTTGCCTTGAGGCCCAGCGACACCTGTCACTCCTCTTGTTATAAAAGCCTTTGGACTTAGAGAGATCTAGATACCCTGCAAGCACTATCACCATACGTGTGTATCGTATATTCTGAGAGTTTAGTTGTTTTGCTTCAATCTTGTTACAATTTATTCATTTCTTTACCTAAGCGCCTCTTATCTTATCTTATCTTTGGCGCTTATCTATTTTTATCTCTAGGTCCGCAACCCCAGACCTTCATAGATCTTCACATCGTCACCATACGCGTCAGACTCCACAGATGTGTACTTTATCTCGGTCACCATGTATTTGGCTTATTCACTTTCTAACACGGTACCCTTATTATTAGACCCTCATTCCAGTATATAAGTAGTCTACTCAAAGCTGTATATTCCTTAGCTTTGAGCTAACATTTAATCATACCGAATCATTCTCTTACTCGCTAAGCGCTAAAGCCTTAGTCTTGATGTCTTAACTTCATGGGACTTAGCAGTGATTGTACGAACACAATACAACCGTGTATTTACCCTTGTTGAGATATCGGGTCTAACAATTAGCTCAAAGCTTTTTTCTAGATCTCTAACCAAGATCCTTCATGTCTAACGGTACCGCCCAAGATCTAGCTATTGCACTTGGAATTCCCAGCGCTACCATTATCTCCCTCATTCTCATTCTCGTGCTCAGGACTCTCTGCAGACCACCGTGAAGAATTGCGACACCCCACACCGCCCCCACAGTCACTACAACCCCAACCCTCTCCGACAATGTCGATGCCATCCCGCTCGAGCAGCAGCCACCCCGAATCTTCGCACCCATACCAAGCCGACCGATCCCACTCGACGAGCTCGCTAGGGGAAGGGTCGATGAAGAAGAAGAGGTCACTACTGAGTCGACTTCTCCCGTCATCCTGGAGTGAAAAGCTACTCCCCCTACCGGAAGAGCTACGTTCGTCCACCCCTCCATTCCTCCCTCACCTGAATATATCCCGTATATCCCTTGCACTCCCTCACCCAGCACGTATGCCCGATTCGCCACCTGTGTCGGGGGATTTGACATGGGCCGCGACACTAGACCCATCTCTCCCCCCACCAATTACAATACTTGGGCAGATAGGAACCCCACTCCACCACTCACAGCTGGTATCGCTTCAGCAGAGTTTTGGGACAATGTCACTATCCCCTACAGCACCTACTTCCCCTCTGATTGCGGCTCACCCGAGCACCGTACCCCTCCCCCTGCAGGATACAGGAACTTACGACACTGGGACAGACACATACAAAACTGGGAGCTCACACCCGAGCCTGTACGAGTCGAGGAACCCGTCACCGATCCCTCCACCTACCTTCACCCCCCAGCACGCCACGGTCAGCGAAGCCGAGAAACTCACTGGGAGCGACTCGCCTGGCACCTCAGAGCATGCGAGGGAAGCTCCTCGGAGACCTTTGTTGAGCTGCAGCATCTGCCCCGTCCTTCCACTCCATACCCAATCATCACTATCAATGGGAGACCACAGTTGACCACTGAGTCGTCAGGCAAGCACATGCCCAGACCCCCCACTGATGACTCTAGCCAACATGATTAGGTTCTATGAAAACACGATTGATGACCTAGACATAGGTATACCGGCTATTCTTAGGCAATCAGACTACCAGGACATTTTTACCTATTTCGCTTATGAACTCCCGTTTGATCCGACTTGGGGACAGTCCCAAGCCGGAAACGATTATTTTATGAAGAAAAACAGAGGACTCCCAGCCGATGACATACTCCAGTACGAAGCAGAGCAAAATGCCTGCTTCTTATGGAACGACATACATTGAGACGCCCCCATGGAGGAATTTCCCGATTATGAAGAGGCAATACGCAAAGCCAAAACCCCCCAGCTGATGCCAGATGAGCCACTGGTAGCACCTCCTCGGGTAGTAGCAGGAGCCTTCTCCTATGTCAGGGGACAGGCACCACCGGGGACTTACCAGCCCAGCTACCAACCATTTGCTGGTGGCGGTCATGGAGCTGGTGGAGGAGGAGGCAGCGGCACACAGCCACCGCAACCTCCTGCTGCACCAGCGCCACCAGTAAGATACATGCTCCCGCTCCATCCCACACCACCACCTCTCCCAGACCCACCAGTACCCTGGCAACTACTCGATGGAGCTGTTGCCCCCTATGACGATTTCAAACCGAAAATCGTCAAAGAGGTTGACGACTTCAAAGGTGATCCTACCGACATCACCCGATTCTTCCTAAAGTGCGAATTGCACTTTGAAGTGTTCAATCGACACTTCCGCCACCCTCCTCACAAAGTCCTCTTCTGCGTCTCACGACTTGCAGAAGACGCTGAGAGGTGGTGGGAATTAAACGCACAAATCTTAGGGAAGGACCAAGCGACAGGGGCCCAGCTCTATCCGTCTTACGATGATTTCAAAAAAGAGCTTGGCAAGAGGTTCTGGAAGGACGCCGACACGCAGCTAAAGTTTGCGCAGTGGGAGAAGCTCAGGCAGTCAGAATCCAAGGACGGCGACCAGTTCTTCCAGAAGTTCGAAGAACCAGCCTACCACGCTGGAGTATGTGACAATGACCAAGTCATGCTCCACCAGGTCAAGAAAGCCACCCGCCAGTCAAGTAAAAATACTATATACTCAGCCGACGGGGATGTGCCGACTGACTACGAAGGCTGGAAGACCCGCCTCCTACGAATCAACTACAACTGGCGCCTGAAACAGGCAGAAGGATCTACAGCGACACCACCACGATCACAGAAGACGACCACACCTGCTAAGGCTGGTCAACCAGCAGCTCCCATACCGTCAATGAAGATGGGGACAGGGACAACTTACGGAGGGTGCGGTGTGCCAATGGATGTTGACACAGCCAGGGCAGCGTCAGTATGCTTCAGATGTGGCAAGAAAGGCCACTTCAAGCGCGACTGCCCCAATGCGCCCAAGACCCAGGAAGAGAGCCTACGTCGCGCCAATACATATTGGGATGCTCAGGAAAAGCTCACCCCCATTACAGAAGTAAAAGAGAGCGCCGAGGAGTAAACGATTTGACTTACTTGGCTACGGACTTAGTTTCGGCTGGTACGCCTATCGCACTTTATCAATGTACTTATATACCTGTTGTAGTTACCCCCGCACATTTGAATATACCCGCAACTTTGCAATCAGACCAGAAACTAAGCAAGAATCAACTCTCTGTCTCAGCACCGGATGTTGTGGTAGTTAGACTACCGACAACTAAACATTCAGCAAGTAACCCATTGCGGGCGAAAGCATCGGACGATGAGTCACCTACCATAGTGACAATCCTCTCAATGGCGTCACCGTCACCTAGCAACTCTATTAGAGCGTGCGCAGTGGTGCGAGTGCAACCGGAGGACCCAGGGGAACAAGCGGCTCCTTTGGAGTGTCTCGCCCCCCCTGACCAAGCAGCTCTACGGAGTCCCAGCCTCGCTGGGAGTTTCGAGGGAATAGCTACGGCAAAACCTCCTCTGGTAAAAGAGAACACCATATGCCTACCAAAGTCTAAATCCCTTACACAACAAGGGGCTTTGGCGATGGGCACAGACAACCAGAAGACGACGACCAAGGACGAACCAGACTCGAGTAAGTGCCCCCCACCAGTTGCCAATGCCTGTTGTTGAGACGCAGGGCGACTCGAGGATGGGGGAATGCTGAATGAAATGAGGGACCTGCCAAAGAACGCGGGCTCGAAGGAATCAGGTGAAGGCGACCGTAACACGGTGTCAGCCCAACCTGTTGCCCCTTCACGGGGTGACTCCTTCGTGCAACGCACCTCCCGTTCCACGACCAACCAGAAAGCCGCAGGCCAGGAAGCTGCTAGCGCCCAGGCAGTGCAAAGGGGGCATCAGGTAGCTTTTATTGAAGAAGTACCTGACGACGAGGACATTACCAGTTTCATTATGAACAAGAAGGCTAATTTAATACCCCCTTTAGACATTGCGGTGACCTCGCCAACGGTAGTCGAGCCCTCACGGGTCAACGCAAAGGCTAAGGAGGCCCTGCAACTCTCACGCACTTATACTAGTGGCAAGACCTACAGCGAGTGGTGGCTTAAACCATTCAGAGCTGAGTGGACTCTGTGCGGCATAGTACAAGCCAAGACAGAGGCGGAGGCGAAGGCAATCCTAAAGAATTGGATTCATAAGACACGCGCAGAGGAAGTAGTCGACACAATGCTTGAAGCAATGAGGGGGATGGAGCGGATCAACGCACTCGAATGGCTCAAAGAGTTATGACAGCCAAAACGATACATCAGCACACTAAGCAATGAAGGGAAGGACCTGGTTCTCCCCGTCAAAATCGGGATACCAGGAACCCTTGCCCGAATTGCCACAACGGTGTTGGTAGACAGCGGATGCACCAGCAGCGCTATCAATAAAATGTTCGTCAAAAAGTACAACATCCCGACTCATGCAATGGCCGCGCCAATCCCTGTCTATAATGCCGATGGAACCAAGAACCAAGGAGGATCAATTACCAAATACGCCGAGATTAGTCTTAAAATCGGGGATCATTCGGAACAAATAGATCTAGCCGTAACAGATCTTGATGATAAACAGATCTTCCTCAGCCACAATTGGCTAGCTCGGCATAATCCAATCATCAATTGGAAGACAGGAGGATTAATGTTTGCACAGTGCGAATGCCACAAGAACCCATTCGTACTACCCGATGCAGACCCCGACGACAGGTGGGACGAAGAGCTGGAAGAGGGAGATACAATTCTTGCAATAGACTTCACACGGGCTATACTCATACGCACTCATCACGCTAATGACTTAGCTGCTGCGGCCAACACAGACAAGAAAATGAAGATGTTCAAAGAAATGGTCCCAGAATGGTGTCAGGATTTCAGCGATCTATTTGACAAAGATAGTTTCGATGAACTTCCTGAACCAAAGATGTGGGACCACGCAATCGAACTTATTCCAAATGCGAACGCCAATCTCGATTGCAAGGTCTACCCTCTTAATCGGAACAAACAGGCTGAACTCGACAAGTTCCTGGATGAGAACCTCTCAAGTGGACAAATATGGCCCTCCAAGTCGCCCATGGCTTTGCCCTTCTTCTTTGTCAAGAAGAAGGACGGCAAGCTGCGACCAGTACAAGACTACCATAAGCTCAACGAGATGACGATCAAAAACCGATACCCGCTTCCACTCATCTCAGAGCTAATGGATAAACTACGAGGTGCCAAGTACTTTTCAAAACTTGATGTTCAATGGGGATACAACAATGTGCGCATCAAAAGTGGCGACGAATGGAAGGCAGCATTCAGAACTAATTGAGGGTTGTTCGAACCCACGGTTATGTTCTTTGGGCTTACCAATTCGCCCGCCACCTTCCAGTGGATGATGAATGACATCTTCAAAGACCTCATTGCATCAGGCGCCATCACCGTCTACCTTGATGATATCTTAATTATGTCCAAAACCAAGGAAGAGCACCGTTGCATCATGTGCGAGGTTCTAAAGGTCTTACAAAAGAACAAGCTATTCCTTAAAGCGGAAAAATGGGAGTTTGAGACCTTGGAAACCGAGTACCTTGGGGTTATCATCAGTGAGGGAAGCGTTCACATGGACCCAGTCAAAATTGCAGGAATAGCGGAGTGGCCCATTCCAACCAAGAAAAAGCAGCTTCAGTCGTTCCTAGGCTTTACCAACTTCTACCGACGTTTCATTAAAGGATATAGCAAAGTCGTCAAGCCTATGACACAGCTAACAGGAAACGATCCGTGGAAGTGGGGAAAAGTGCAACAGGATGCATTCGAAGAGTTGAAGAGACTACTAGCCGAAGAAGTGGTACTGGCAATACCCACAGAAGAAGGCAAGTTCCGCGTAGAGGCGGATGCAAGCGAGGGAGCAATCGGCACTGTATTGTCACAAGAGCAGGATGGAAAATGGTGCCCAGTTGCATTTCTGTCCAAGTCCCTAACAGTTATGGAACAAATTTACGAAATTTACGACAAAGAACTGCTGGCCATGATGCTAGCCCTGGATGAGTGAAGACACTACCTAATGGGAGCGGCTCAAGACTTGGAGATATGGACAGATCATCAAAATCTGCAATATTTCCGAAAACACCAAAAGCTCAACCGACGCCAAGTGCGTTGGGTAACTGAGCTTGCCGAATACCATTTCTCGCTGCATCACAAACCAGGAACAGCAAACGAGAAAGCCGACTTACTCAGTCGACAAGCAGATCACGAGCAATGACAGGAGGACAACAATGAGATTATAGTCCTCAAACCTGAGCACTTCCGGGCATTGATAATACCCACAATTGAGGAAGTCCATACCAAAATCAAGCAAGCCATGCTTGACCACCACCGATGGGACAAGAACATATCTGCGTCTCTCAACCATGACCGAGGGATGAAGCTAGACAACGGTTTGATCTTCTACGATCACCATATCTATATTCCCCAAGATCATGCGTTACGAGGAGAAATAATCGTGATGCATCACAACCATAGGACAGTGGGACACCCTGGCATAGAGAAGACCAAAGAACTTGTCTTACGAGAATATTGGTGGCCTAGGATGAAGAAAGACATAGAGGCCTATGTCCACGCTTGCGAAACGTGCCAACGAACCAAGTCAAGCACTCAAGCAAAAGTGGCGCCTCTCCATCTGAACACCATACCCTCCCGACCATGGACTCACATCTCTGTTGACATGGTCACTGGTTTACCAAAGTGCAACAGTCAAGATGCTATCTTAATGATTGTCGATCAATTCTCCAAGGAAATCATACCGATAGCATGTACCACAGAGCTGTCATCGGAAGGGTGGGCCAAAATCTTATGCGACGAAGTTTACGCCAGACACGGAATGCCTCAGGTGGTCATCTCTGACTGAGGCTCCATGTTTGTCTCCAAGTTCATGACAGACCTCTGTGACTTGTTACAGATCAAGGCAAATGTATCCACCGCCTATCACCCACAAACAGATGGACAGACTGAACGAGTCAATCAAGAGGTTGAAAAATACCTCCGGATATTTGTCAACCATCTCCAAGACAACTGGGTAGAATGGCTCTCTCTCGTGGCTTTCGCTCACAACAACCGCACCCATTCCGCTACAGGCAAAAGCCCCTTCGAGGTTAACTATGGCTATAACGCTGACCTCCTCCCTGGCACAAAACCCCAAGCACCCTTCAGAACACCGGCCTCAAACACATTCGTTTCACAGATGCAAAAAATCCATGCTGAAGCCAAGCAAGCCCTCGAAAAAGCCACCGACCAAATGAAAGCCCAATACAACAAAAAGAAACGACCTGCAGTCGAGTACCAAGTAGGAGACAAGGTGTGGCTCGACATGACCAACCTTAGTCTCCCATGACCCAAAAAGAAACTCGCAGACAAATGAACAGGTCCCTTTCCAATCCTCGCAAAAGTAGGAGCTTCAGCGTATAAATTGAAGCTCCCACTGGGCTGGCGCATTCATCCAGTCTTCAACGAGTCGCTCCTTACCCCATACGTACCACCCACATTCCCAAACCAAGAACAACCACCTGCGCCGCCGCCAGATCTTATCGACGGCGAAGAACACTATGAAGTCGAGAAAGTCCTCGACCATAGAGAGCGCAAAGTCAGGGGAAAAGCCGGGGAACCAATGCGATGGGTCACGGACTACTTCCTCAAATGGAAGGGCTATGGACCAGAGTCAAACAGCTGGGTATGAGAAAACGATATGGACGCAGAAGAACTCGTAGACGATTACCTTGCTGAGAAAGTAAACCGTACAGAAACACCATTCGAAGATTGGCAATCCTATACAGACCCATTTACCGGACGAAAAGTTTGCTATGACCAAGAACTAGACTGGGATCAGTTTGGTGCCCACGACAACCCTTCGACAGATACAAAATCGCCGTTCGAACCAACCGAAATACCCTGAAACAAAGGCAGAAGGAAATTCTATCATTGTTGACCTAGTAAAAGGGGCACCAAAGCTACTAGCAGTTAGGACACCTGCCTTAAGGGGGAGGTAATGTTACAATGATGAGCCTCCAGGCTCTGTGCGCTCTGAAATCCCAGACACTACTTACAATTTATCGCCTATCTCCCTTACGTGGCCTTTCAGTAAACCAAACGTTGCAAGTCCGGCACAGGTCAAATCATATTAAATTCCCCACTCCACGTGAACTTTCACTTGTTCATCTATGAGTCATTGTGCCTCAAGGCACATTGATTGCCAATCCTTCCGCAGTAAATTACACATGCGTCATTATTCTAGGCCTTCGCACATGGATAGAACCATACGGTCATGCGGTTTGACTATGCGTATGCTATGCAAAGCTACGGATTCCCAAGAAATCATACGGATGTGTCTTATTTTGTTAAGACTATAGCAAGGATTAGTGATATATTAACTATGGATGAGTAAGTAGTAAGTAAATTAGTAACCTTCTGTAGTCTAGTTAACTACGCGAACTTTTAATACGCAATGCACAGTAGGATAACACGTAGCATAGTGGACTACGGTTACAAATAGTTTGCTACGCTCACTAATCTCGTGCTGCGGTTATCAAGCCAAAGCCAAAGCTCGCTTACTTAGCAAGTACAGTCTGGTAGTATAAAAGATAATGGCCTGTAGATAGAAACAATAATCCCCTAGAGGATACACACACCACGCATACCACCCAATACACATGAATTAAAGTTAACATCTCTACGCTCTTAAGAGATACAACACTTTGCGAGCCTTCTAAAGACTTGCTAACTACCAAGTGTTAAATAACTTGATTTGCGTCCTCTCGTCCAAAACACAAACCAGGATAGCCTACAAAGACTGCCTTGTTTGTCATTCTCATCTCATAAATTCGCATACCTGAGGACTTCAAAGGGTAATCCGTAGCTAGGATTCCGAACTTTAGTCTCTAACACCAACAGCATACTGTTCCTATAAGTTAGGAACGACACTAACACAAGTTTCTATAGTTAAACCAGCTCCATCTCTGCCTTTCTCTGAGAAAGTGCGCGAGTATAGGAGAATATCTTCTACTGGAACCGTAGCCAGGATTCCGACACCAAATAGTTCGCGCCGCATCTAGGTCGCCCCCGCTCAGCATACACCCACGTTTACGCATCCCTTCCCTTCAAGGAAAGTTCGCGTACATACTTTGAGCCTCTGAACAGCCTTCAGAGAATCATAACAAAGCATAGCAATACTTCGCTACACCACCAGGAAGCTATAGTCACCGTACGGAGGTACAAGACTAGACTCGCTAGAACCTGCCTTCAGATTCTGTGTTTGGTTACGCTAGCCGTTACAGGTCTTGTGTTTTCTGCCCACAGGAGTCTCTAGGTTCATCATTTTGGAGCCCACTGCGAGGGGGATAATAGTCAAAATGGACTGTATCTCCTAAATTCACACCTTCGACCATTGCTCCTTCAAAGAAGTTTGGTCATAACAAACCCTACGAACCAACAACTTCACGTCCCTTGCAAAATACTTCGCAACGCCAACAGTGGCAAAAAGATACCGAGCACTTGAAACCCAAGTCTGCCGACAAACCCACATACGAACCACCTATCACTAGTTCTTCGAGCCTTCTAATAAAGGAAGAAGAAGATATCAAATTCTCTATACCAGGAGAATTCTACGATTCGCAGCCAGATAGTTTGACTGCGGAACCCTTCGACTTAAGCGAAGAAGACGAAGTCTTGTCCAGCCTACAACCCATGGAAGAGAATCTTAATTCGGATACCTTCCCCACTGCGTACAATACTGTGGGAAATATCACACCTGCATTAGGAGATGCATACTCGTTCAGACCAGATGAGGCCTTAGACTTTACTGAGTTTGGAAGACGTCTTAGTCTTGCCACACAAAGTACCGACACTAGCGAACTTTTGTCAAAAACAAATTCGCCAGAACAAACTCCAGCACAAGTTACCACCTCGATAAAAGAAGAAGAAATCCAACTTCACCACATCCCTGTAACAGCACAATCCACTGTTCCATTACAACCTTTCGTACAAACCAAACCCACCGTTGTTCTACCAACTACAATGTCGAACCCAGGCCAAGCTGGAGGAGCACAACCCGCTGCAGCAGTTGCTATGAGCTCGTGAATGCCTTTCCGAAGGGAGCGTAGTGCCCCTACGATATTCGACGAAGCCAATCCAGGTCGCGAACTTTTGCGATACCTACAAGACCTGGAAGCTCTTTTTACGCGTTACAGTATCACTGATAATGCAGAAAAGAAGAAATGGTTGACTCATTACCCTGGCGTCGCAGTTGCAGACTTTTGGGAAAGCCTAGCCGAATTCGCGGATGCAAACAGTACCTATGAACAGCTTAAAACCGCCATCATTAAGCAATACCCAGATGCAGACGCTAACCGAAAGTACGAGCGTATGGATATTGAAAGAGTCGTGGGCAAATATGCTCGCGAAATTTCTTCATTAGCTGAACTCGGAACGTACTATAGGGAGTTCTATCCCAAGGCACAGTTCCTAGAATCCAAGAAACAACTTTCTGGTTCGGAAATCAGTAATTTATTCAGCAAAGGATTCCCTGATAATGTCTGGGAAGGAATAATGTGCCGACTTCAGATTAAACTCCCCGATCATTTCCCTTCGGACCCATATGCACTCAGCAAAATATATGAGGCTGCCCAGTTCGTTCTGCAAGGGACTAGCCGAGGAGAAAGTCTCTATGCAAGTGCACCCCAACTGTACCAGGCTGGGGCAGGATACGTGACATATAATCCTCCTGTGGTTTCATCAATACCGCAGGCATACACCTCTAGAATGCCGGATCCAGTGGTAGTAAAACCCAAACCCTCCAAAATATCCTTGCATCTCCAAGCCATTGAAGAGAAAATAGCTCAATTGGCACAAATGCAGATACAGGATAAACAAGATCGTCAGCAGCGAAGGAATAATTATGGGACAGGACCACAATCGTTATATGCTAGCTCTCCCTCAACAAGAGATGGCAATTGCAGATTCTGTGGAAAGCGAGGGCATTACATTAATGCTTGCGAAGATATTGATGTAAAAATTCGTGAAGAAAAATGTCGCAGGAACACCAAAAATCATATTGTGTTACCTACGGGTGCTTATCTTCCAAAGGGCTTACCCGGCAATTGTCTTGCAGACAAAATCGAGGAATGGCATCAACAGAACCCCGGCCAATTAGGTGCTGTAACTACCATGATGCAATTCGTCAGGGAACCTCTTACGTTCGTCAAAAATGCGGAACAATACGCTCAGCTAGTGGACAAAAGATCCTTACCAGCCAATATGACCATCACGCAACATGTCGAAGCCCTCATTGCCAAGACAGGGTCTATTGAAAAGGAGCTACAGAGTCTACAGCAATGCGCTGACGCTTCAGAGGATGAAACCTTAAAGACTTGGTTTAAACAAGTGGAAGTTCGCGTCCCTCGTCTAGCTCAACAAAACCCGGTTCGCAACACAGATAAAAGTTTGGAAGAGAAGTCAGTACCCGAAACTTTGAAAGAGGTCCCTGCTCCAACAGAACCCATAAAAGTAACGGGTAGACCCACTCGGAATAGTCAGAAGGCAGCCGGGGAGCCTGAAAAGCAAAAATCCGTCAAGAAAGCGCAGCCAAAAGGGGATGAATACGATCATGAACTTACCCCAGACTTTGACGATATGCCATCACTTGTCGACATCTCCAATTCAGACGATAGTGATACGGAAATCCGTTCCCCACAAACTAAGGAAAATGATGCAAAAGAGGCAGAGGCCATTAAAGCTATCACTCCTACAGTTAAGGAAAATAAGCAAAGCAAAAGGACGGAAAGGAAATTAACTTTGGTTCCGAACTCAACCCGACAATCAGGGAAGGAATTCTCACATGATCGAATGGAAGACGCTATCCCCGAAGATATCCATCCCTTTGCTTCGGTCAGGCCAGCCAATTATGCCCCACCCGTTGATCAGAACATAGGCGCAAAGCCTGATTACCGAAAGAAAGCACGAGATCACGAACCGGCATATCACACTAAAGCGCCTATAGAGGATGCTTTGGTAGCTAGGAATGTCTACGAACGAACAATGGATGCTCCAGTCACCTTGTCCCAACGCGAATTATTCTCTTTATCACCCGAAATTAGGGACATGATGAAAGACGACATCACGAAACGGAAAGTTCCACCCACTGTTGAACATTTTAAGAATGATGTTTCGTATACTGGACCCGGAACGGTGGAGATCAAAGTACCATCTGGAAATCCTGAAGTAAAAACTACGCTATTATATGGACCTCCGAATCCTGTGGTTCAAACCTTTGAACAAGTCAAGGTTGAAAAAGTTCGCAAAGATCCACCAGAAGGATCTTTTGTAGTACAGGACCCATACGAGGCTCACATCAAGAAAGGCGAAAAGATAGGCCCCCTTAAATGCACGGCTGAATCCATTGCCTTGCAGTCGATATTGCCTATCGTAGATCATCAGTTAAAGGTTGAATGCATCATTGATCCGGGATCCCAAGTAATCTCGATGTCGGAAACAATGTGCCATCGCCTTGGGTTGACCTATGACCCAACTGTGATTATAGACATGCAGTCAGCCAACGGAACCTTAAATAGTTCGCTGGGGCTGGCAAGAAATGTCGCATTCCTATTTGGAGACATCACCTTGTACCTGCAAGTACATGTCATACGGCAATCCGTATATGACATCTTACTCGGGCGACCTTTCGATACGCTTACCCAGAGTATAGTCCGGAACTACAAGAATCAGGACCAGACAATCACGATCCATGATCCTAATACAGGAAAAACTGTGACTATCCCAACCAGACCTAGGGGCCGCATTAGACTCATGACAAATGACCCTTATCAGGAGGAAGATGACCCTTGACTAGATGATAGGCTACGGGATCAAGAAGAAGTGGCCATAGTCATTGAGTTAGACACGGATCAGAACCCTATCATTTCCGCATACGCTACTAGTACTGGATTCGAAGCCTCGCAAATACCAGCGCAATATTTGGCTGCCTGTGATCCTACGCGAATTAATATCCCCTCCACACAAGAAATAAACACAGATAATGGACCCTTAGCCAATCCACGAACTAAAAGTTCGGAAAAGATTATGCCCATATACACACAAAGTTCGGAAAAGAAACCCCACTCCAAAAAGAATCTACAACCTCTCGAGTACATGTACAATCTATACAGCTCGAATATAATCGGTGATGAAAACTATGAACCTTGGTTTGAAAAGACCGCATCCATATACACCAGCAAGAAGTATAAGCCGGTAGCATTGAAAACCAAACCAGTGTTATCCACACTACCTGACAAATTCAGGATAATTCGCAACATCAAGGGAGATCCTTTAAAAGACCTACCCGAATTATCATCTCATCCACCCGAATTTATGTCCACCACTCGATATACGACGGAAAGGAAAGAGTATATCGACTCGATCCATAATGACGATTTCCTATGGGAAGAAGAAAGAAAGCTTATGCACCACTTCATGTGTGTACAAGATCAGGCTTTTGCTTGGGAAGACTCGGAAAGAGGAAGTTTTAGACAAGACTTCTTCCCTCCTATCGATATCCCGGTTGTAGAACATACTCCGTGGGTATTGCGAAATATTCCTATACCTCCAGGAATCTATAGCGAAGTCTGCAAGATCATAAAGACTAAGCTAGATGCTGGGGTATATGAACCCTCAAATTCCTCCTACCGTTCTCGCTGGTTTACAGTCCTCAAGAAAGATGGAAAGAGTCTGTGCATCGTCCATAGTCTGGAACCCCTTAACGAAGTTACCATTGCACATTCGGGATTACCCCCTACTACCGACCAACTGGCAGAAAACTTCGCGGGCAGAGCTTGTGGAGCTACGTTAGATTTATTTGTCGGATACAATGAAAGAGTACTAGCAGAAAGTTCGTGAGATCTCACAACTTTCCAAACGCCTTACAGAGCATTGAGATTGGTAACCTTACCTATGGGATGGACCAACTCAGTTCTGATATTTCATGACGATGTTACCTTCATCTTGCAACCCGAAATTCCTCAGTATACGATACCGTACATTGACGATGTACCAGTACGGGGACCAGAAACATGCTACGAGATTGAAGACACCTACGAGACTATACCAGAAAATTCAGGTATTCGAAGATTCGTTTGGGAACACTTTTCGAACCTGAACAGGATCGTACAATGTATGAAATATTGCGGAGGTACTTTCTCAGGCAAGAAAGCGTACTTATGCTGTCCAGAAATAATAGTGATAGGGCACCGGTGTACTTATACTGGCCGCCTACCATTACCAAGCATAGTCGACCCAATAATGCGCTGGGGACCTTGTAAAGATATCTCGGATGCAAGGGCTTTTGTCGGAACAGCAGGAGTGTTGAGGAACTTCATAGAAAACTTCGCAGAGAGATCACTTCCCCTTACCAGGTTATTCCGTAAAGATGCAGATTTTAAATTCGAAAAAGAGGAAATACAGGCACAAGAGGATTTGAAACAAGATGTGCGAAATAGTCCGGCCTTAAAACCAATAAACTATAAATCCCCAGGAGCCATAATACTCGCAGTTGATACGGGACCGGCAGCCGTTGGCTACTACTTAGCTCAATGCAACCCTGACGATCCGTCAAATAGAAACTTCGCAAGATTTGGATCGATCACGTTGAATCCTCACGAATGCGGATATTCGCAAGCCAAAAGAGAAATATATGGGCTATACAGGGCATTAGGCGATTGCAAATTATACCTTATAGGTCTTCCGACCTTTGTGGTAGAAGTTGATGCAAGCACAATTAAAGGAATGCTTAAAAACCCAGATATCGCACCATCAGCAGCAGTGAACTGTTGGATTATTGGAATACTATCCTTCCACTTTGTGCTAGTACATGTCCCTGGTACTAGACATGGGCCAGACGGTCTATCACAAAGACCCCCTCAAGAAGGGGATCCACTATCACCGGAAGATGGGATGGATGATTTCTTACATGCCCACTACGGTTTACTACAAACTTCGCAAATCCACTCTATATTCTCAATAACGGCAGAAGATACGCAAGAATCAAACAGTTCGCTCACGTACGATGATGTCCCACGCACCGCACAACAAATACTACGTGATAAAAGGCTCGAGTACATCCTGCGATGGCAC
Source organism: Armillaria nabsnona (assembly GCA_030407065.1). Classification (NCBI taxonomy): domain Eukaryota; kingdom Fungi; phylum Basidiomycota; class Agaricomycetes; order Agaricales; family Physalacriaceae; genus Armillaria; species Armillaria nabsnona. The sequence goes on from JAUDQA010000021.1 coordinate 700,441, forward strand.
ACCAAGTTAGAATGGCCACCAGGATACAACAAGGAAGACTATGCCAAATTTATGCGCTACGCGATGAATTTCTTTGAAAAAGACGATAAACTGTGGCATAAAAGTTCGCAAGGAAAGCATCAGCTTGTCATACCCCAGTCAAAGCAAATTGAGATCATGATATCCTGTCATGACAAGGTAGCACATAAAGGATTCTATGCTACCCACGAATTGATTAAAATACGCTACTGGTGGCCCGACATGAAGGCTGATATTGCTTGGTATGTTCGAACTTGTCATTTGTGTCAAGTCCGTCAAACCAGACAAATCTACTTGCCCGCAACTGTTGCCGTACCCGCACCTCTATTCTCAAAAATGTACATGGACACAATGATCATGCCTATGTCTGGACAATACAAATATATTGTTCAAGGACGTTGTTCCATGAGCCATTATCCAGAGTTCAGATGCTTGCGAAGAGAAACTGCACGTACCATAGGCAAATGGATTTTCGAAGATATCCTGTGCAGATGGGGAGCTCTAGTAGAAATCGTAACCGATAATGGAAAAGCCTTCGTAGCAGCCATAGGCTACCTCAGCAAGAAATATCACATTAACCATATCCGAATCTCTGGTTATAATTCGCGAGCCAATGGAATAGCTGAAAGGCCACACTTTGATGTCAGACAAGGATTATTCAAAGCGTCGGATGGAGATCAGAAGAAGTGGAGCCAGAATGCTTATTCAGTATTCTGGGCAGACAGAATAACTACGCGAAGACGGATGGGCTGCTCCCCATATTTTGCAGCTACGGGTACCGAACCTCTACTACCACTCGACATAGTGGAGTCCACTTGGTTAATGCCCCCACCTAATAACATCATAAACACCACTTCACTCATTGCGTGACGAGCAATCAGTCTCCAAAAACGATCTGAAGACTTAGAACACATCAAATCAAAAGTATACGAAGCCAGGCGACATGCAGCCCTAAAGTTCGAAGAAGACTATCAGTACTCTATTAAAGACTTTAACTTCGAAAAAGGAAGTTTAGTCTTAATGAGAAACACGCAAATAGAAAAGGCCTTGAATAGGAAAATGCGTCCCTGGTACTTGGGACCCTTGGTGGTTCTGGGACGGAACAAGGGTGGAGCCTATATCTTGTGCGAACTAGACGGTTCAACGTTTGCTAGACCAATAGCGGCGTATCGACTGATTCCGTACTTTGCGCGGCAAAAGATAGATCTTCCGGATATCAACGCAATCATTGATATCCCCGAGGCCAGAATGAAGCAATTGTTTGATTCCAATCAAGAAGATACATTGGATGAGCTACCTGATGATGAAGGAGACAATAATGAGGCGGAACTGGCTTAATCACACCAACGTTTGGGAGTGGAATCCCTTCGCAAGCTATACAATTATGAGGGGGGGATCTACCGAACTATACATGGTCTCTACATGCTAAAAAGTACTACGATGTTGGTTGAACAACATAAAAGGATATGCGGCTACAGGAAACTACGCGCGACTAAGGTCCATGCCCTCGAATTTAAACTACACGCCGATTGCTTACCACCAGGAGGCACCCCTGCCTTTCGAACTCTTGCGAGCACGAATAGGAGAAGGAAGAGGGGGGCCGAAAGTATTACTGGGGTCTGCACGCTTCTCTTCCAACTTGGCTCGAACGATACGATACTCGGATGTGAGGGTAGCACGAACTTTTAATAGAGCAAATAGCTCACGCGTATTGACCTCGATCCTCGAAAATAAGGAATCGCAGGAAGCCACGAGAGATGCTAAGGTTTCAGGACCATCGAAGGTCAACTGGCACCAATTCAATGCAGCATAAGCACGCGCAGAATGCTCAACCTCCTGAGCACGCGAACTTTCGGATGCACTCACACCGGCTATCATTTCGGAGTAGAAAGTTAGCTAAGACTCAAAAATAAAAATAAAAATAAATTAGCAAACTTACCTCCGATTGGACCATAAGGAGCAGTAGACAATGTCATCGAATCAATCTTGGCCATCACGGAATCAATAGCCTTGTCAGATTCCCCAACAAAGGGGAAGGACAGTACATTACGGTCAGGGACACCTCCTACGCAAGTTCAGCCCCAATGCCTAGCACAATTAGTGCACTCCACCTTCAAACCAAGGAAGGTGCACTCCTCATGTTTGGCCAGGCATGATAAACAAGGACGATGAGCCTAAAAAGCTGGCACATTAATGTGCGAATTAAAAGAGAAAGTTCGCAAGAGACCTTAACAGACCATGCTGGACACTCATGAGGAGAGTGACGAGGGGTGCCATCACAAAAGGCACAAAAGTTCGCACCAAATTGCTGACCCTCAAAAGGAACGCAAGGAGGAACGCATTCAGACAACTTGTCTGCAATTTTCTGAGCATCCTTCAAGGTTCCTTCCTTGGCGGCAAGATCTCCAATGTTCGGCAGCTGGCTCCAGTCACCCTTAGGTGAAGGACCTTGAAAAATAAAAATTCGCTAAGTCAAGTATGCGAAAGTTAGAAAGAGAATACACACCCAAGGGTCTGAGTCCGAACTATCAGGCTCTGCCTGTCGCGCTTTACCATCTGGAGTCTGAGTTCCAGAAGCATTGTCCTCACTGGAGGAGGGCCGAGAGGTGGAATTCGACCAGGAAGACTTCCCCCAACCAGACGAATTGTTGCCTTGAGCCGGTGATCCCATGTTGACATCACTGTCAAAAGCAGAGGCCACAGGAGGCATCCCCTCGATCCGTTCAATAACAGCCTGCGCTGCCTTAGAAACAGCAGCCAAACGGGGAGAAGTGAATGAAACTCGAGCTCCATGTCAGTTTGACATTTGAGCCCACTCGGCGTAGAAACCATGGAGGCGTAGGAAATGCTTAGTACGGGTCGATAACCGCTTGAACTGGTGGTTGCCACAAAAATCCGCGTAATGGATAGAGATCAAGGTCTACCAAGTCAGAATGAAAACTAGACGCAAAATCATAAAGATGCTACCTCGATGTCCTTCGCCTCACGAAACCAGTCCTTGACGGCCTGCACTGAAGAACTTTTGGGAAGGTTGAGAGAGACAAGATGCTCAAGTCGAGCAACAAGCTCAGACAAGGCGGGGGGTTTAGGAGGAAAGACAATAACAGTCATTGACTGGTTGAAGCCAGCATAGCGATTTTCCACCCTTTTATATGGAAGGAAAAGTACGCGTAGGGTCAAAACGGCTGATTCAACATTCATCGCGGACTTGTAAATTCTAAGCATCACTGTGGATGGAAGGACAAGGATCCGAAGTACAAGCCACGGCTCCAAAAATTCGCAACCCGACATCATACCTATCCTTAATCATTGATCCTAAGCAACGAATGATTTTTCGATGGCTAAAACCATTGAAAATTAAAGTCAGGGGGAGGGGACATGGTATCCATGTTGTGACACGTCGAAACACCGTGTAGTACACCACACATTCATTCAAACATAAAAATACGCCAACTCATAAAAGAAAACCAACCAGAAAACGTGAAATTTTAACACCCTACTCAAATGAGAAAACACGCGAAATTTCTTGATCCAGGCCATACCAAAATAACTGGTGAAAGAGAAGTGGTCCAAAAGGATATCAGTAACGAAATAATGACTATGTTATACCTCAGAAACATGACGAAGGCACCGGCAAACGAAAACAGCATCCATGTCTCTGACATATCAAGAAAGCTATTTTGGGAAATCTGGACTTGGCAAAACTGTGCCAAGACCGGAAATCACGCAAAAGTCACTCCAAAATGTATATGACATCACGACCATTAATGGGGGAAGCGAACTTTAAGTTCGAAACCCTTATTAAGGAAAACCCCATTTTAATCACACAAAATACAAGTCAAAAAGGCGGAATATTTATTGCACTATTGGTGCGGTACATACAATAACAAAATAATATGCCCAAAGGCGCAGTGTACACAAGAGATTATTTAAAGTCCAGGGGACTATGCAATACTATGCGATAATACTAAACTACGCGTCGCCCTGGAGTTGGTCCTCCTGCCCTTCCGCATCAAGATCTTCGCCGCTATCAGCCTCTTCAGCCTCCAGATCGAGTAACTCCTCGCCTTCAACGACGCCCTTTTCAAAAAGTTCGGAAACCAACTCAATGTTATCAAGGTGGCTAGCCAAGAAAAGGGAAGGGACGTTGCCATCGGAGTTGTTCATTTGACAACCTTCCTGGTGAAGAGTCTTGAGGAAACCCCGAATTTCGGCAACAAGAGCTACAAAGATAAAAGTCAGAAAAACTTCACCAACATAAATTTCGGAACTTACGAGTCTCAGGGATGAAGACTGGCTCCAAAGTATTGACATAAGGCTGGGTTTTCACGACGCAATCATGCTTGTGAATGGTGCACCGGAAACACTTCACAGAGCCAGAACGAACACTACGGCACTGAGCGTGGGCCTTGCTGCAAGCATCGCAAGGTACACTCATCTAAATCAAAAAGTCAGAAGAAAAGTTCGGAAACAAAATATAAAGAACTTATGAAGTGGCCAACCTTACCGGCCAGTTCCCTCTTGAAAAAGGTGCCTTGGCAGCCAACGTAATCCCTGAAATCTTGATCCGGGATGAGAAGGCCCATGGGGCGTAAATCCTCGTTGGCCATGACACGAGCATTCTTCGGGACGGGTTCACCTAAACCTCTGCGCTTGCGAACCACGACAGCGGTCTCCTCTTTAACCTTGCGAGGATGACCAGTGAGAGTTTTGGGAGCAGCTAAAAAGTTCGGAGTCAGAACAAGAAAAGTTCGAAGATAAAAAGAAAAGTCTTACGAGTAGCAGGGGCACGGCCTTTTTGTTTTTGTTCACGGGTCAAGTGAGGAGGAGAAGCTTGACGAAGAGACTTGGAGGGGGAAGCTTGTTCCTCATCTGAAGCTATAAAACTCCGTCAACCAAAGGAAAAATAAAAAGTTCAGAAATGAAACTTACACAAAACTCGCTTGTGAAGACGACTGGAACTCGCAATCGGAGGAGCGGGTGAGGGCAAAGGCAAAGGAATACGAGCCGGAGGTGCACGAGATCCTGCAGGCAACCGAGGGACCTGTATCTCTACCTGCTTATGCCTCATTCCGAAGCCGGGGCCATCTACAAAAGAAGCGGAATTAGAAAATAAAGTCAAGCAAAAAGAAAAGTTCGCGTACCATTGATATTCTCAGGACCAAACTTGTATTTCTTTGGCGGCGGCAGGACAGGAGTCGAACTTTGAGGTTCGGGAGTCGGCGTGTGCGGCATCGGAGGAATCAAATCTTGAGGCAACGGTTCCGGGAATGGTGACAGCTCGGGAGCAGGAGGAGTTGGAATCCTAGGTTCTGGACTCCGAGCAGGAGGAAGCACCTCTTCAGATTCGGATTCAGACTCCATCTCAATCGGCTCGATGAGGATACCGCATTTGAGCTGTGGAAAAATTCGCAGTCAGTATAAAAATAGGAAAGGAGAAAAGAAAACTTACCACCTCTGCGGCCAAAGCATTAAACTCCTCGCAAGAATCATTGACCCAATCGTAGTCGAGACGGCCGAGCATTATCCAAAGCTGGCCCTCCATATCGAACCATTCCTGCTCGTCCAGGAAGCCCTCCTCATCGTGCAGCCATGCGTCATGCAACCGATTCCAAGCTACAAAAACAGTCTGGACCCAAGCATCCGAATGCATAGCAACATCTGAACTTTCGGCGTCATAGAGAAGACAATATCGGAGTGTAGTCAGAGCCTCAGAAAATGGAGTAGAGGAAGAAGACATAGTAAAAACTATGGAAGACTACCTTACTAAAAGTACATGGACAGTTGGAACTGTGGGCGCTGGTGGAGATTCAAAGTGAAAGGCAGCAACCTTTTATACTTCAAAAACGATGCACGAGCCATGACCGACACCGACGACAAAAATGGCATTGAAACACAGAACTTAGTCCAAAAGTTCGCAAACCATTCCAGCGCTACATGAGAACTCTACAGCAAAAACAAGACAATATTCTATCGCATCATCGGAAGAACAACCAGGCATATATTGGTCTAAATCTGGACTGAGAAGCATGTACATAGCAACAGAATTCTAGTTGCAACCGGAAAATATCGGAAAGAAGCAGACAGTGGGAAAATATGACGGCAATTCAATGAAAAATTAAAGTCAGGGGGAGATGATGAGCCTCCAGGCTCTGTGTGCTCTGAAATCACGGACACTACTTACAATTTATCGCCTATCTCCCTTATGTGGCCTTTCAGTAAACCAAACGTTGCAAGTCCGGCACAGGTCAAATCATATTAAATTCCCCACTCCACGTGAACTTTCACTTGTTCATCTATGAGTCATTGTGCCTCAAGGCACATTGATTGCCAATCCTTCCGCAGTAAATTACACATGCGTCATTATTCTAGGCCTTCGCACATGGATAGAACCATACGGTCATGCGGTTTGACTATGCGTATGCTATGCAAAGCTACGGATTCCCAAGAAATCATACGGATGTGTCTTATTTTGTTAAGACTATAGCAAGGATTAGTGATATATTAACTATGGATGAGTAAGTAGTAAGTAAATTAGTAACCTTCTGTAGTCTAGTTAACTACGCGAACTTTTAATACGCAATGCACAGTAGGATAACACGTAGCATAGTGGACTACGGTTACAAATAGTTTGCTACGCTCACTAATCTCGTGCTGCGGTTATCAAGCCAAAGCCAAAGCTCGCTTACTTAGCAAGTACAGTCTGGTAGTATAAAAGATAATGGCCTGTAGATAGAAACAATAATCCCCTAGAGGATACACACACCACGCATACCACCCAATACACATGAATTAAAGTTAACATCTCTACGCTCTTAAGAGATACAACACTTTGCGAGCCTTCTAAAGACTTGCTAACTACCAAGTGTTAAATAACTTGATTTGCGTCCTCTCGTCCAAAACACAAACCAGGATAGCCTACAAAGACTGCCTTGTTTGTCATTCTCGTCTCATAAATTCGCATACCTGAGGACTTCAAAGGGTAATCCGTAGCTAGGATTCCGAACTTTAGTCTCTAACACCAACAGCATACTGTTCCTATAAGTTAGGAACGACACTAACACAAGTTTCTATAGTTAAACCAGCTCCATCTCTGCCTTTCTCTGAGAAAGTGCGCGAGTATAGGAGAATATCTTCTACTGGAACCGTAGCCAGGATTCCGACACCAAATAGTTCGCGCCGCATCTAGGTCGCCCCCGCTCAGCATACACCCACGTTTACGCATCCCTTCCCTTCAAGGAAAGTTCGCGTACATACTTTGAGCCTCTGAACAGCCTTCAGAGAATCATAACAAAGCATAGCAATACTTCGCTACACCACCAGGAAGCTATAGTCACCGTACGGAGGTACAAGACTAGACTCGCTAGAACCTGCCTTCAGATTCTGTGTTTGGTTACGCTAGCCGTTACAGGTCTTGTGTTTTCTGCCCGCAGGAGTCTCTAGGTTCATCAACGATTTATTCATTTCTTTACCTAAGCACCTCTTATCTTATCTTATCTTCGGCGCTTATCTATTTTTATCTCTAGGTCCGCAACCCCAGACCTTCATAGATCTTCACATCGTCACCATACGCGTCAGACTCCACAGACGTGTACTTTATCTCGGTCACCGTGTATTTGGCTTATTCACTTTCTAACACGGTACCCTTATTATTAGACCCTCATTCCAGTATATAAGTCATCTACTCAAAGCTGTATATTCCTTAGCTTTGAGCTAACGTTTAATCATACTGAATCATTCTCTTACTCGCTAAGCGCTAAAGCCTTAGTCTTGACAAGCCTATGCCCCGTGTCTTTGTCACGATTGCCAGACCCTCGTACCTCGGGTCCTGGCAACCTGACTGTGACACGGGACTTCGGCTTGTTGGGGCCCGCCCCAAACCTGGCTTATTACTATGATATCTTGTTGAATCTCTGTTGTTTGTTTGGAGCCACTGCAATGGAGCAAAATGCTTTTTATGAGTGCCATAAAGCTTTGTTCTATTACTTCTGTAAGCCATATAATGGACAGGTAGGAACTCTCATGACTTGGTAATCATTGTTAATAGCTGTCATTACTGGCAGGAGAGAGGGAGAGATATATTCTGGTTCTTATGTCCCTGACTTGGATATCTGACATAGTGGGCTGCTATGGTCAAATCATTTTTTATTTCTATAAGACTTATACCTATTGACATTCAATGCTCATTGTAAACTTGTTGCTCGATCATTGCTCATTACTTGATACTCATGCTGTTACTTTGGCATGGATAAGTAGTCTCAGTTGAAACTCAGTTATGAGCCAGTCACATCAATGATATACTGTGGGGAGAGTAAATGTAGGAGATTCATATTGGCTATATTGTGCTGGTACTCCTGTTTGCTTTCTATTCTTTTATTTACTTTAACCTTTACTGTACTGCAGGGATCCCACCTTTCTATTCATTTTTCTGCTTTTCTATTACTTATTATGCCTTACTCTATTATAGTAATACCCCTTTATTTACAGTATATAAGATGACAAAAGTATGCTACATGGGGAGAACTACTCTAACTGATGTTATTTCACCTGGTCTTTCCTCGTCTGACTTTGACTTTGCTTCATCTACCCTCTCATGTGCCATTACTGCTGGGCCTTTACTGCTGACTACCTATCACAGTAAAGGCTTGATGGAGACAGCAAAATTGAAACTTACCTGGCCTGAACTGTGGTATGGCAATGGCTGTTTATGACATGGTAACTGGGTAAGCATATCGTAGCTGAATTGTTAAAGTCAAAGCCCTCTGGAGCACCTCACATGCTGTCATCCCATCTTTTTGCGTGTCATTGCAACAATCCCCTTCTTAGACATTATGACTATTAGTTCATTTCTATGTTTTAGTTATCATGTTTAGGAATGTGCATCATACCATTACAGATATGACTGTAGCAATACAACTGTAGCCCATGTCAAATTTATTGGCCATGGTATGGTATGGTTGATATCATATCCATATCATGTCCATACAATTATCTATATATGGATATCTGGTGCCAAAGGGTAAGTATTATGTGCTTATTTTAGGTCATAGGTACTAACTTTTATAGCATAAGATAGCCATCTGTCCCTCCCTTAATGACCATATTCAAACCATATGAATACGGCTGTATTTTAGGTCATTAAAGTCAGCCACAGTACAGACCCATATCCATATACACCATACATAACCACTATACTACAGGTATGGTGCACATCCCTACTTATGTTTCTTGCTTCCTCAGATTTTAAAGTAGTATGTATACCTCATATTTGTACTTGTCACCTCAGCTTGTTGCTCTATATGGACAGAGAAAGGCTGAGCAGTGAGGTGAGCTGTTCTGTATTTCTTGTATTTATTGCCTTACTTACATCTCATAGCATAGCACATATTCTTACAGGTAATATCATCAGCTTATTGCTCTATACAGACAGAGAAAGGCTGAGCATAGCATGTATTCTTACACAGATGGTCTCCTTGCCATTTCTACCTGCTGGGGGAAGGCTTGCCAAAGCCTCATAATAAGCAAATTTATGTCATAGTCAGTACATATATATGTGCTACCTGTCCTTGTATGGTCTCCTGGCCCCTGATCCTACCTGCTAATTTTTCATTTGATCTTTGCTGTTGTTCACTCACTGCTCAATGCTTGTCATTTGATACTTGCTTTGGAGCCTACAGCATCCTGTCAGCATGTATAGGTAGTCAATAGTCTCAGTTCAGGGAATACTGAGTGCAGGACATGCCCCAATGGTTTGCCATGTGGCAATGGAACACTGGTAAAGATATGCAGAAGCAGCAACACAGCGATATTGAGTGGCAGTGATGGCAGTACAACAAAATTGAAACTCAGCCGGAATTGGCCAGGGTATGGCAATGGCCGGAAAATTCAAAGTCCGCCTTATTATGTCATCTTCGCTACCTGTCTTAATATATAGATGTCTTAACTTCACGGGACTTAGCAGTGATTGTACGAACGCGATACAACCGTGTATTTACCCTTGTTGAGATATCAGGTCTAACAAATCTGCTTCTATCACATAATATCCCCCCAAGAACTTGAGGGTTTGTGTGTGTAGTGTTGGGTATGGTGTGATCAGTGTCTTCGATGCTGTTGCATTTCTAGCCTGCATGCACAGAGTCTCTTCACCGCATCATTTTTTGTCTCTTAACTCCCACCATTGTTTCTGACATGTCGTTTATCAATTCCCATACATATATGATGGAAGAATATCCTTTCAAGATATGGAGTATGTTCACAGGTGCAACGGTGTAATCACTGACTGACCACTACCAGAGCCGTTGAACCCCACTCCCTGTTCCCTGTTTTCAGAGATCAATGAAGAAGACTCAACGGAGTCATCTGATTCATCATCGGACGATGAAGGAGACTTTTGCGATTCCTGTTCAAGATCGAACTCTCAGCCATTTACCCTTGCAAAATTTCACACTGGCCTGAGTGGATCGTTGAAGCAAAAAGCTAAGGTCGGTCCACATATCTATCAAGCAATACCACTTGATTGAATTGACAAATGCAGGATTCAGCCATTTCCAAGGTCCATCGAAGTAAGAAGCCTTGTAGCCAGTAAGCATCTCTTGTCAATAATGAAGTGTATTTTCCAAGCTTTCTTAGCAATGCTGCTGTACCTGACAGTTTGCAAGAACATGTTGGGGAGGGAGGAACAATTGATCCTGAAGAGTTGTTCATAACATTTATTTTCTGCAGAACTCTGTTAACAATTCCTCTAGGATGCTGGAATATCCTTGGGGCATCACTGGTGGGGTGAGTATCAAATGAGAAGACTTCGATCGCTTGAAACCGGGTGTCTACCTCAATGATAACCTCATAGAGTTTGGATTATGGTACGTATTTCTCAAGGTCTTTCACCCCCTGTTCACAACTTTCTGTAGGCTTTTGCAAGAGCAATTGGGACCAGATAAATTTGCAATTAACAAAGACATTTATATCTTCAGTCCGTTTTGGTTTCCTAAATTCGAAAGGTGATAGCTTTTGTCTTTCATATCACCACGGATGTATTCAAACATGGTGTTAGAAAATATGATGACATGCGGCGTTGGACATCCAAGATTGATATCTTTGCAAAGACATACTTGATCATACCGATACACAAAGGGTATGTCATTATCATGTATTTCAGAGACTAATCAACATGATCTTTCCTAGCATCCATTGGTATCTTGCTATCATTTGCAATCCTGGCTGTATGATTCTGCCAGGTGAACCCGAGAAGGAGACTCCGGTTGAAGCTGAAGAAAGGAGTGACACTGGAAAAGGATCTGCTGCAGGGGAAGTGTAAGAGTATTTACATGTGACATTTGACGCACTTTGTTGACGGTGATATTTCAGTACCCAGATTTTTATACTTGATTCACTGGCACTGGACAAGAGCCAATGTTTTTGCACCTATAAAAACTGAGAAAATATTGAAAGTTTTTCAAGGTTTCTTCACTGAAAAAGTACTGAAAATATTTTGAAATTTTCACTGTTTTATACAAAATCTGCAAAATATAGTAAGATGTTTTAAATACTTTCACTGATTTTTCAGCAAAATTACTCAAAAGAAACTTTGTATATTTTTAATATATTTATGGGTAAAAATACTCAAACTTTTGTGCAGTGTGGGCTCAGAACATCAGGATACCTTGACAGCATTGAGCAACTTCCTAGTACTCGAGGTGTCTGACAAGAAAGGAGTGCAGACAAAGACGCAGCCTATCACACAATCCACCTCTGTAAGCGTCATAATGGACACACACAGGAAGCTTACCATTGTACAGGTGCTGTGGCAGAAGAATTCTTATGACTGTGGTATATTTTTATTACACTTTGCGGAAACATTCATGTCGGAGCCATCAAGGTACCATAAACTCCTGGTAAGTTCTTTCTCATTGACCACTATGTATTGATGACATTGTGTATACCCTCCAGTCGGAATCACCTTCACACCTTACAACTGGTAGAAACCTGGTCTGGCAAGTCAACAAGGTTAACACCCTGAGGGAACATTTAACCTGTCAGATCTTGGAACTTTCAAAAGGATGGTCAGCTTATATGGCAACACACCCCCGAGACGTTGCTTCAGGGGACAGTCCTATTGAAATCATTCAAGATACCTAAATTTGTATACTCCTAGACATGCTCGTCGTTGCTTAAAATATTTTTCATGTATACCAGAATGACATTGATGAGCCTCCAGGCTCTGTACGCTCAGAATTCGTGGATTTACCCATTCATCACCCAATATCTTCGAAACGACGCCATTATAATCCCCACACACTCTATAATACTGCCAACACTCGATAATACCACAGATTTTCGCAGTATAAGCCACCCACACACAGATATAATCCTAAAACCGTGCCCTTCATACTCCTTCAATGCTCCGTTATCCTTCCCAGCTTGCCGTGCATCATAATTACTGTACCCCATCATGGCAAGGCACCTTTGATTGCCAATCATCCAAAACAGGGTTGCTACATCACTCAGAAGCATCTAGTTGATGTGCCCATCAATCATTTAATGAAATGACGTGATTGACGCAAGTACCCTTCCAGCTATGATAATTACAGCCACGGCAACTACAGACCATGTTTACTAAGGCTGTTACAGTACCAAGACTTCGAATTATCATTGACACAAGTGCACACCTCAGTACAGCAACTGCAGCTCAGAATTCCGCAGCTAAACAGCATCTCATGATCTGCTCATCACTCAATAAAACCACATGGTTCACATCCATACACACCAACATCAAGGACTTGCTGTTACTTTAGAACCACAGATTCCATATGTTTACTACGGCTATTACAAAAGCCAAGGACTTACAGCCTTACTAAGGCTCTGAAGAATATTCTATTTATAAAATTGTACTTGTAGTATAAAAACTAGGTAGATACCGCATTTTTAGAGTTAGTTCTTACCCAGTTGACGAGACTACGGCATTCTAGTCAGCTATGGTTACTCCAAGTTATCCCTCACCACTTGCTTTACTCTTAATGTTGTTGGTTCGCTTTGTATATTGCACCAATACACGGAATCTTGCATCAATAACTTGCTTTTGTCTTTAATGCCACAACATTGCTTCACTTTCACCACATAGGATTGTTTTATCGCTTTCACCTTCTACATCACCATCGTTTTCATTGCCCAGTTCAGTATTGCCTCCATGTAGGCCCAGTTCAGCACCATTCTCCATAGGATCGCCCTCGTCTTTATCATTGTTCAGAGTTGCTGTGCATCTATTGCCGCAACACCCCACTCAGCACCACAGTTGCTACATTTTCTTTCAGTTCCAAGGCAGTTTCCGCATGTTAATTGCCATTGTTTCAACTCAGCATCACAGTACACCATCAGGACATGTTTTCTAGTCCTTCCCCATGATTTCTAGCTCGTTGCTACAATTTCTAGAGCATTGCCATGGTTACTAGAGCTATTTTCGTGCTCTTTAGCCCATCCCCAAGTTTTTCTAGATCATTTTATCGGTTTCTACCATGGTTTCTTGGTATTTGTGTCATACCAGATTCCATTCCATCTCGTTTATCGAGATCCTTCCTGGCTTACAGCCAATGTCTACTAGTACTCATTGACCAAGAGTACTACTTCACTGAATGAAAAGTCGCAGTGTATCTTGTGTTATAGAGGAATTGACTGCACAGAGGTGCACCAAACCACTCACACACACTTTGCCTTGATTGCTGTGTTGCTATGTTAATTGCCTAAGCTCTTTCAGAGTTTTGGGTGTTGCCGTTGCCACAGAAGTCTAGGCTCATCAACATTGCATTATATCTTTGGGATCACTCAGTTCCGATCATAAGTTAATTTGAGCACGGCGAAAATGCACTATTGTATCATGTAGAGATGTTTTCATTCCTCCACATCTGTAAGTCTGAATCTGCGTTACAATGTGTCTGCAACTCTACACTCCCATGTGTTGCATAAAGTTTGTGAGGGACATCTCTAAATTAGGCACCTCTCCTGATATTTCAAACTCCTCCTCACCCGAGTCATCGCTCTCTTTGTGTGACAATGTGCTTCCATTCCCTTCAACTTCCTTGTCCTGGAGGTCTGAGTGCCATTTATTAGGGCTATGAAAGGAGTATCAACATGTGAGTCGACTTACCTGCAATAACCAGAGAATTGAGAACGTCGATATGTATGGTGCCTTGTCTCTGGTTTGGGTGGGACTGTGTTTTTTCATAACAATCATCATCGAAGAATATATCCCATTCGTCTACTGCGATGATTCTATGAGCATGGAACTTTCCCAGAAGCGCAAGATAGATATTCCAGACACAGTCTTACTTTATTTCAGGATTCCCTAGCTCATCTATAAACTCCTCGGCGCATTGTTGAAAAGATTCAGGTACGAGTTCCAGCACAGGATGATCAATTGGTGCATAAAGTTGCCTGGCAGTCTGAATAGATTCAGGACTGAAAGTAACCTAAGAATGGACTTTCACAATGTCGTTGAAAAAGATCACCTCGAGATTTACCTTGTAATCTTCAGCGTCGAATCACTCCGGAGCCTGCTTGATGAGCAGCAGGACGCCATCTGGGCAGGATATCTTTTGATTGTGTCTCTTCTTGGTTGTGTTATTTTTTGCAACATACTCATCGAGTTCATGTTGAAGCCATGGAATAAAAATGTAACGAAAGACCAAACTGCCTTAACAGTTAGCTGATATCCACCTGAAAATAGATACTTATGCTTCCAAAGGTACCTTAGGATCATACCATCCTTGGTCCACACCATGTTGCAGCAGGCCCTCATAGCCGAAGCTAAATGTCGCGTGGAGTACACTCCAAACTATCTCAGAGGGAATATTCATCTTCTCCGCCATCCAACAATGTTGTACAGTATTGCATAACTCTGGATCAGCCCATTGTCTCAGGAAAGTCCGAGCCCAAGCTACATTTCCATTTTCATTACCGACGTCGCTTTGGGTTATAAGCAGGCCATCTAAAAAGTTCCTGAGTTCGATGACATGAAGGAATCGTTTTACACTTACATCTATTTGCTTCTACCACGTCTAAATAATATTTGCAAATCAAAACTGGGTTCAAATTATTCCACCATATCTTCATCCATTTTAGGACACCACTGAATGGGTTGACATAAGCATGAAGACAGAGACTAAATCGGTATTTCCACTTGTCGTGTTGGTCTATACACCACAAGTCATTAACACCAGCACAATAGAACACTTTCCGGACCATGTCCTTTCTGAGTCGTCTTGCAACAGATTTAGGCTCATTAGCATAACTCCACTCCTTGATTGTGTCTCTACTGGGATGTAAGGAAGGCATCTCAGTGGCTGGCTACAAGTAGAAGATGAACCTAGAGACACATAGCTTGTGGTTGATTCGTAAATGTTTTTTCAATTCAAAGTATCCTGCCTTTGGGAAACGCTCCCTCAACTCCTCGATAGGTTCTGTAATGGTTTCAACCATGTGGTCTTGCTGTCTTGTACTCAAAAACCCCATGCATTTCCTCATCCTTTTGAAACTGGATAAACTGGGGAAGAAACGTAAATAATATGAAGTCTTTAGAAAGTTGAACTTACCCTAAGGTGTACTTTGAAGTGTCGAAAACCTTTTGTAATTCATCACACAAAACAATATCGGTTATACCCCCTTCCATTCTCCATAGCTCCTCCAATCTAGGCCTAATAAGTTCCTCTGGGACTACTTTTTGTTCAATCTACACAAAAATCAGGAAAGTTGGAACTTACCCAGCGGCAGATGCTGATTAGGCATGTTTAACGTAGTCAAAGAAAGTCTGAGCAACCCAAACTATTGAAGCACTCCAGGAGATTGGACCTTTGAATTCAATGGAACATTGCAGAACTCAGGACTATTGGAAACCCGACTGCTACACATGATACAGAGAATGGAAGCAGTCCCTCCTAAAATTTGATGTGCAGTTTCTGGCTTTGACGGCTGGTTTTGAAACAAAAAAATTGGAGAAAAAATGTCACCACCATGTAGTGATTGACAAGTTTTCTGATGAAAACCAAGATATGAATCAGATTTCTCCTGCTTTTCAAAATAAACATAGAATCGGTGTGAAGATGTCGGTGGCACATCATTGCCTTTATGATCGGTGACAGAATGAACCATCCAAAAAAGCAATAACAATGAACACCTTTTGCAACAGAATTTTCCAAATTCTTAAAAATAGAAAGGGGAATGATGATGACATTCCCACAGTAGTTGTTATAAGAAAGAGAGAACAGGATCATATCTCTCTACCATCTCCTCAATCTCGACATTATTCGAATCCTGAACGAAGTTGAGACCAACTTTTCCACCCTCCATCATTATTGGAATTCTGTTTCACGTTGGTAAGGTTCACCAAGTCTGAAATGGATGTGGAGGCTCATGAATTCAGCAGGATGCACTGTTATGTTCACTTCATGATGTTTTTGCTTCGGTACCTAATACATACACTGCAATTTTGTAAAGAGTACTAACACTTCCTCTTTGTAGGCTCTGTGTCAGACAGAAAGCTTTCTGGTGCACCTCAGAAAATACGCACCAGTTTTACAATCTTTATCCAAGGGGTTGCTCCTTGTACTCTGCCCCTTAGTAAGTTACACAAAAATGCGTGTTTTTGATTTGACGTAACATTTGTTCAGGGGTAGACAGTAGTCTTACCATACATGATGTCCTGAATATCATTGAAAAACATGTTTCCAAGGCCGGGTGTACATTAGCAGCTCTGTTTAACTGCTATCTTGCGGGAAGACGGAGACCTCTGCTGGCTGAAGAGACATTGGATTCATTAAATGTTCAGGACCTTTCACACTTCTATATTTGATATGTTCTTCCAGGAGGCACAGGTATGCTCTATTCTAATATCGGGCAAAGTCGAATTCTGGAAGCCGGCACAGATGCTTTTGACATGACCTTGTCACCCGACCTTAGTCCGGATCATTGTCAATATATACGTTGTACAAACCGTTCAGCCACAGGAGAACCTTACAAATTCAAGCCCAATGAAGAAAAGTTTCACATTCAAGCCTGTCTCGCTGCGGCTGGTCCTGCTACTTTATGCAGACTTCAAATGCAGACACTAACATTGACCACCTGTGGCACTTGTGTGGCTCTTGCTGCTCAGAAAAGTACGTCTTCATTTTCACTCAATAAATGCTGTTTGCATGACGCTCCTTTGGGTATATCTAAGATGCTACTTCCCAACATAGAGAATTGTCAAAGAGTGTGGACCAATGGGCTTTGTCATGTGAGAAACTTCTTTTGTCTTTGGCAGTTGATACTTAGGATTGTCTTAGTGATGGCAAATTCATTACCGACTGTTGCATCCGTATCATGAGCAGAGCTACAGAAAGTGCTTGAGGCTAAAAGCAAAGTGGAAGCCGCAGCGGACGTTTTATTAAAGCTTTTCCAGCAAAATCTCACTTCTTCTGGAAATGTCTTCACTGTCCCCGACGTCGCCACCATCGACCACAGCATAAAGAATGCTAAAGCAAAAGGTATGTCATCTCAACTCAACACTAGTTTCCTTTCTTGATGGCGTACTGCTTTTAGGGGCTCGCCCAACGGCCAGGTTGCCAGTCGCAATATCATCCAGATTAAAGAAAGATTCGTTAAAGACTGGTTATTCAATGGCTCACATTCGACATGAAAGTGAGACACAAAAATATCGATGACTCGCCTTGGAAGGCCAATCTGGTGAATCTGCTAAGGTCTTCATTCAGGTTAAGAGGGAAAATGGCACTAAAAAGGGACTTTCTTTCTGGGTATGGGTCACTTCTTACGATCTTTGTTTTTGAAGTTCTGATTGTTGTAGAACATACAATGGGGCGTGAAGTTTCCAGCTGCCACTTCTCGAAGTGATGTCACGAATCTCATCATTGAAAGCTTGCTGGTTGTCATTTATGATCATCCGAATGTCCAAGGATTTTCTTTTGTTGCTGGAGATTTCTTTCTTGTGGATTCAGGGTGGAGCCCAATTCTTGATGGAGATCCTGACAAACCGACTGAACTGTTTTACAAAGGACTAGCGACCAGCAGTAAAAAGAAGGGAATAGCTGGCATCAAATTTGTTCAACCGGCTCAAGAAAACTGGTTCATGGTGATCAAACCTGCCGTTGCTGACAAATATGACATTTGGGCAGCTGGAGGTGAAATTACCCCAACAGTCTGTGTTTCAATCCTTAAAAACGGTGTTGACTGATGGAGATACAGTCTACGCCTGTGAAGAGAGCCATAAGGAAGAAGAAGGGACGTCCCATCCCTACGCCATCCATTGTACGTGACATTTCCTTTGCATTGTTGTGAACGTTTAACATATGTGCATATAGGGTGCCTCAGAAGTCAGTGAGCAAGATGTCCATTATAACAGTGATACTATACTTGAAGACAACTCTCTATTTTTCAACTCCAATGTATCTATGGTGTCAGGACCGCCTTCTTCAATATCTTCGGTACAACTCAAAGTGTGTAGATCTTCCTCCATGCTCACCGGTTTGATCAGGGATACAGCCAGTCATCTTCCAAGTCGAAATCATCATTGAAACAATTGGTGAGCCTGTCATGATTATGCTTTACACTTCTCTAAGTCCAAGAAGCTGTCCCCACCAAATGTCGAGGAAAGACAAAAGCGGGTCCGTCCTGATATTACACCAAGCATATGTGAAAGATAGTTCGATGCCATTCTGGATCTAATTGAGAAGGGAGGCACATACATAGAAGGTCAACCTCAACCAGGTAAGTCCATTGATTTGAAATCCTGCCAATACTTATATACGTTCAGGTAAGCTGGAACATTGGGTTGAAATCTGCAATATCCCTTGCTTGCAATCTGAGATTCTCACAAGACCGAATTTTGCTTTTGATTCACAAACTAGGGGACATATCTACATCGACTGGGCTGAAAGCCCTGAAAAATGCCTTGGTTCAGGCTCCTTTAAGACTGTGCATCTTGGTATCCTGCAAGTCGGTGTCATGTTGCAGGGAATTCCACTTCCACCCGCACTCCAAGGTAACATTTGTATCAAGCGTCCATACCAAGGAGTTACCAGGAGCAGAGATCCCAGGAGGTCCCCCAAAGGTTATGAAAGAACCTGCATTCTTTGAGAGGCAAACACCATGTTGTGGGGAAATACTCTACATGATATGAGCCTCAATATGGTCCTGAGCAAAGCCACCTCGCTTGGCACAGCTCCCAGCCCAATCCCAGATCTTTGTTTTGTCGAGGCCACAGTGGTGATGAAGTCCAGACCTGATTCTGTCAGACTGATGGATTGGCTTGGGTTTTGTGTGCTGGTGGAAAGGCTTTTATCGACAGATGACTTTGTCAAATATGTATGCAATGGCACACCCCAGCCTATCAACTTAGCCTCCGACGAGAAAAATCATAACGCGGTATTTCTGTGCTTTTTGCAACATGTTCAGTATCACTTTACAAAAGCAAAGGCTTTTGTTTTGGATTACCAAGGTACTTTGACTCTCCTGACTCACATCGCCAGGGACTAAGTTATGTCAGGCACAGGCTGTTGGTTGACAGATCCACAGGTCATGGCAAAATCCAAGTATGTCAGACATCTTTCAGTAACAGAACAGCTCTAATTCTTTTTCAGAGTTGTGGGACATCAGCTTTTTGCAGATGGAAATGTTGAAGGATCCATAGAACACTTCGGGGAACAGCACCTTTGCAATGCTTGGTGCAAGTGGTTTGAACTACCGGAATTATGAACCGTTTGAATGATATAGTTGATTTCTTTTAAAAACACTCGACTCAAAATTTAAGGTTATCTGGCGTATTTGTCATGTCTATGATTCCGTCCGGCCGATCTTGATTTCATGGGCAAGTTTGAACTTGTATAATTCTAAAAAGAAATGTACCAGTGTTTGTATATTTTGAATCCAACCAGAAAGACTTATTTAAACAAAATACAAAGGAGCAACACAGATAACGAACACTCAAGTCTTGGATGATAGCCAATCAAAGCAATAGCCTCCTGCCAGAAATAGGATGTGAGGGTAAAGTCCATCTGGGAGCGCAGGATCATTTTGCAGATGAAAACTTGGAAAGATATGCAAAAGGTTTCAGGAAACTGAGTATTGTGAGGCAATGTAGACTGTTGATGACATGGTAACTATGGGAGTTTGCATGAAATCATTGTTTAGTATTGTAGGTACAATATAGCAGATGATGAAACCAGATGCAAAAGAAAAGGGAACAAGAGGTAAGGAACCACCATGGCGTCTTAATAGCCAGTTTGAAATGTGGAGTTTTTATGTGTTTTTTGTAAAATAAATAAAATAAAAAACAGTGAAATATGACGAAAGGTTGGTTCCTCATAAAGATACCCAGAAAATACAATGTAAATGTTGCAAGGATGACGAGGGTTTACTGGATAGGACCCTATTGCACTATAATGAGGGCCATTAGTAGTGTCCCCTTCAGACTATCATCCCCGATGGCCAAAAGTACGTGGAAATGGGCATCGGACTCAATGCTTAGCTTCATCAGCAGATTCTATTTTTAGAACATCAACATCGATGATGATTATGATGGCGTCTATGTTTAAAGTAATCTAAGGCCCTATAGGGCTATGTGTACATCTTGTGCTTTTGTACCACTAATATTAATTTAACGGATCTGTATGTAAGGGTATCAGTATTATGCGGGCATTTCTGAGGTTTGATTTCTTGTCTTGAGCTCTGGTGAGTGCATAGTCATTCGTGGTTGTGTGTGGTTTGGTGGAATGAAAATGTTTGAATAGTGGATTGGGCATACTTGCCCATTTCAATATCCATACAATCCTTGCTAGGCATGCAAATTGTCGCTTTGATCCACTAAAAATAGATTATGGTGACTAAGCAGAGCATCGAGGCCGATGCCTCTGTCTAACTAATTTGGGCCATCAAGGATGGCAGTTCCGAATGTTCACATTTAAAGTTTGATGGCTGAATGTCTTTGAGCAATGTCAAGGCTTTGGTGGATGCACATTGTTATAATCAATCATGATAGGTAGACTTCATTGGCATGTGATGGATGGCTGTCTCTGCGAGACGTCTGGCCACAGTATAACAGAGAAAGTTGGCAGATAACTTTGTATCACCAGTGAAGCCCAGTAAAACCTCTGTGGGCTTGGGTGGGTTTGGAGAGATACTAGTCGATAAATCAATGGAAGGCTGTAGCTTGCTAAGAATGGGGCATCGCACAGTTTTGCAATCGCTACCTATGGATACCCATTGATGCTCACAGACTATTTTCGGTGCATATCATCGATAGTAATCAATAAGACACACATTTATTTGCTTGTTAGCTCTACAAATTGAATACACTGGGTAGCTACAGGCCTGCAACCTATCACACTACCATCTCCTGTCCATACACGGGCATGCGGCTGTCAGAAGACTGAACCACAAACCTGGCTGGTTTTAAGCATACATCCATACTATATGATAGAGCTTTAATGTAGCCACCTGCATCATCTGTGTCTCCTACCATGAACCAGCGACCTCTTACTGAAAATTAACTACATTGACTGAAGGTTAATATGCTGCGAAGTCTGTTACATATCAAGATTTAGTTTGAGACTTCAGAAAGCAAAGAATACGAATTTGTACAAAAACTTGCACTGTAATATGTCCATAAAAGTATGCAAAATCAAGCCTATCATTTGACACAAACTACTTGGGCAGGGTGTCCAGGTTAGACTCCAGTTTACTATGGGCAGTAGGATTTGTCTCTAGAATCTCCCCCCTCTGATGTCGGTTCTGAACTGATCTGAGAGTTTGCATCCTCAGGTTCATACATAGCATCCTCCTCCGATAAATTGGTCATGATGTCTTTCTTGCTGTCTGAGTCTCCATAGCCAGCTTCTCCATCACTAGGTTTCCTGCTGTCCAAGTCTTCATTGTTGGAGTTATTGTCCTCTTCATTGTCAGAAGGATCAAAGTCGAGAATATGAGTCCAGTCTGTCATGGCTTCAGTTTCTACATGACAGGTCAGATCAGTCTGAATGCAAAAGAACCTCACGCACGTAGGACTTCGTTCTTTGACAGAACCAGACATACGGGCCTAAGGAGTAAATGCTTCACCTTCCGTCGCTTGTAAGCATTGATGAACTCAGATGTTAGCTCCATCTGCAGAAAGGTACCCATGGCATCCTCAATATCTTGCTGAAACTGCTCCAAGTGAATCCAGAGTGATTCATGTACTCCTGAAGCCTTTTCCTGTTGCAAAGCCCTACAAGCATAGAAGATCAAAGACTGCCCAAAATGAGCAGCAGACATCCTAGCGAAATTGGCGATATCCAAGGACCCAACATGCAAAGAAACACCATCAACACAAATCATTGATTCTGGTGCAAGCACAGCAGCCTTTGCGTCTTGCTCAAAAAAGATAAAACAGTATTGCATGCGCAAGCATTGGATGATAGATATGTATGCCCCGGCTGCCATGGCTATTGCTGGTTTTGATGATTCCATCTCATCACAGATGCAGGGGTACAAGGCAGGCACAAATAAACAGAGGTTGCCCAATGTGATTAGATCGAGAAGTCCTTCTCTTTCTAAGGACGGAATATCCATGTCGTGTCCTTGATACCATTGTTAGTCATGACCAGAATGAGAGTCACTAGGATATTTTTTTACATACTTTCGGGGCCTTTATCACTGATGATTGCACCAAAATAACACATCATATGAAGGAGAATCTCCAGGAACTCAGTGTGCAAAACATTTGTGATGCTGTAGCCAAGCATACACGTGTGAACCCACCCTGAGACAGTTTTCGATAGTGTTGCAGTGGAGTAGAAGTGGTGACCTTTTACAATTGAATTCTCCAGAGTAACAACTGCATGGTGAGTGTCAGGACACATGTAACTGCCTCTGTGTCAGCATTGAACAAGATAGATACAGCACGGTGACACGCTTTGCAAGCGTTCATGCGTGTGATTTTGCAATTCCTACTAAGGAATACATGCTACAGTGTCTAGATACTAAGGAACCAAGAAACACCACAGAGTGCATGGATGATAATGCCGGTAATAGAATTGACAGAGTAAAGCTGGGTGGAGCACATGACTTAACCTGAGAACAGTACTGGAAAGGCTGTACTAGGTATAAAGTCTCAGTACTTGACACTGAGTGCTCTGACAAGGCATGACACGTGCGCGCTGTGAATATAACAGGACACGCTTGTGAGATTAATTAATAACTTCACGCAACATTGATCTATGACGCGCACAGCATGGATGCCCCGGCGCTTAGAGCTCTAGACTGTATGATGTCAGAATTGGGAGTAAAACCCGAAGTCACTGACTTCAGCCGAAGTGCGCAAGGCCCAGACAAGAAACTAGTTGCCTTCCCGACCAGACAATTCGCTGAAAGAACATTATGAAGAGAAATGAGAATTGCGTGCTAGGCTGCAACTCCGAGGAGGTAGTAGCCAATGCCAATACACATGGTATAGCACTGCTAACCGACACCGCGATGCTCAGCAATAGGATCTGGCCCCAGGCTGGACTCCTGAGTCAGCGCCAAGCTATGGTGTGATAATTGTGACATGCATGGGACACAGACGAGCGAGCCCTGCAGCTGAAATAATACTATATATGGTTGTACTAATTTGTAGAATGTAGAATAGATAAATAGCGCAGTGTAACCATAGTGTACAAGTTTTGGACCCCTGTTGTAGTCGTGCGCAAGCTTTCAGCTTAGCGCTATAGCTTTGGGATTAGTTTGTAACTTCGAGTGAGAGAATATACCTGGAATTGATATCATACTGAGTGAATTTAGTTGCACGCAAGGTGAAGAAAGCTAACACGGGACTTGTGTGACTGTTAATTGGTTGGGAGACTTGCGCTCTAGCCTGAGAAGAAGAGCTAGTGTTATAGAGGACGCGCTCTTGTGCTTTGAGGGTTTCTTGTGATGCGAGGCACTACAGGTGGCAGAGGTTCAAACCCTTTGGCTTGTCGGACAGTGTTATAAGGTTTTGGTGTCTCTGGATCGCATAGGTTAGAACCCTCTGGATCTATGATCGGTTTGGAAGCTCGAGCATGTAGGTTTGAACCATGTGGCTTTAGTGGACGGTTTTGTGAAGTGTTTCTGCTTAGAGCGCAAAGCTTTGAGTCGTGTGTAGTGTGTTTCGAGTCGTTTGAGGTCACACCACGTGTCACTTAAGACTTATTGAGGGTTTTGTGTATGTCTCTCGAAGTTGCGTGTATTGTATTGCACCTTGCCTTGAGGCCCAGTGACAAATGTTGCTCCTCTTGTTATTAAAAGCCTTCGGACTTTAAGAGATCTATATAGTTACTGCGCACTATCGCTATATCTGTGTATCGTATATTCTGAGAGTCCCATTGTTCTAATTCATTCTGCTTCTATCGCATCAGAATCCCCCACGAACTTGAGGGTTTGTGTGTGTAGTGTTGGGTGTGGGTGTGATCAGTGTCTTTGACGCTGTTGCATTTCTAGCTTGTGCGCACAGAGTCTCTTCAATGGCATACAAGGCAGATCCGGGTTTGAGTAAGACAACTTCTGAAGTCCAATCTTCAGGGTCTGGGATAAATCCAGGGGCCCAATCGCCTATGTACTCATCGATATAGCTATCCTGTGTTAGACCCGATATCTCAACAAGGGTAAATACATGGTTGTATCGCGTTCGTACAATCACCGCTTAAGTCCCGTGAAGTTAAGACATCAAGACTAAGGCTTTAGCACTTAGCGAGTAAGAGAATGATTTGGTATGATTAAACGTTAGCTCAAAGCTAAGGAATATACAGCTTTGAGTAGATGACTTATATACTGGAATGAGGGTCTAATAATAAGGGTACCGTGTTAGAAAGTGAATAAGCCAAATACACGGTGACCGAGATAAAGTACACGTCTGTGGAGTCTGACGCATATGGTGACGATGTGAAGATCTATGAAGGTCTGGGGTTGCGGACCTAGAGATAAAAATAGATAAGCGCCAAAGATAAGATAAGATAAGAGGTGCTTAGGTAAAGAAATGAATAAATCGTAACATCCTGCCTATTACCAACTGTCCTGCGGTGCTGGAACACATACCACAACTTTTGCCCGCACCAAACTTCAACAACAGTACCAACACCAAAACAATCGGAGTGAATATAGCTAATGGTGCCCTTTGTGGCAACCAACCAGAAGCTTGTTGCTGAAACTGGATACCCCGATGTATAGATGTCGGTGGGTAAGTCAGAGGTTTGTTCAAAGGCTCGGATGTGGCTCGAAATAATCCTAAAAACAGTCGGCTTCTGGGCAGACATTGGATAAAGTCTAACTTACAATTGTAGGGGGTGGCCACTGTGAGAAGTGTTGCAAAGTAGAGAGCGAGCGTTTAAGATATGACCTTCTTCATACATCTCACATAAGGATACGTTGACATGAATTTCCTCCTTTGTCTGCTCAGAGCCACGCCGTTGATGGTCTGAAGAAGTACAGTTCATCAGACAACATTCGCAAGGATGGAAGAAAACAGAAACCTTGAACTTCTCGAACAAGGTCAATGTTGCCAATCTCAGTAAGAGAGTCCAAAGACCATGTAAGCAGCAACGTTTTGGTGTCAGACAGGAGAATGTTGTTGCGACAGAAGGTCTCAAGAGTCGCTCCAGGATATCTCAAAGCAATTGATTGTTTCAGGATCACAATCATAGATTCTTTGGTCACCTTCCCAGTTGCTCTCAGCCAGTAAAGAGGATCCCCACTTGTGTTTGTTGCTATGCAAGCATTCCAACCATCAAGCAGATACCAATCATCAGTTTCCTAAAGACTTATATCAGACAGAAGTATACTGAAGGCTGTGGGGGACATACATTAGAGATCAAAGGGTAATAGTGGAAGGTCCGATATTCTTTCTTTGCCAGATCCCAAACGAGCGGAGAAGTAATTGGGTTGGGATAATGAGACAGACCACGATCAACCTTCGCTTTTTTGGACATTCTGTCCGCAGCCATGGCGATGGCATTCAAATGTTGCCTTTTTTTCCCAGAGATGGATGGTAAATTGTCTTGCACCTCCGTCATTCTCAGAAAGGGCGCCATTAACATCAACTGATGCCAACTTGTGTCAATGTCTTGTGAGAGTTTCCTCTCATGGGTTCTTTTTTGTTCTTGCAATAATGGAAATTCTGTCTTGGAAGATTCCATGCAAATAGGGGGCACTTCGCCGATGAGGATTCATCAAACAGAAATCTGGTCAATATCTTGAACAGTGAGAGGGGGCATGGTAGGGGCATGTTGCCGTTCTGGCCGGTCCTCAAGATTTGCATAGTACATGTGACCCCATGCATTTACGCGATAAGTCAGAAGGCAGCAAATCTTCGAAATCTCGTCATGCAGAAATGGCTTTGAAGACAAGGATTGGGAAGGGGACAAGCTTGGAGATCTCTGCCGAGGTTTTGCTTCATGGGGAGACAGATGAGTGATGCCTCATTCAACATGGGGAGGACAAGAGCTGCTTCGTTCTACACATTCATTCCTGCGACTGCCCTTTTTGATTTTGATCCAGTGAGATTTCCTCTCTCTGAGCCATTGCATCATTTCAGCTCCAACTTTGGCTTCCAGCCCGGGGACATGGTTTTTTGAATGAACGCAATGGAATTCTCAAACCACATATCCTCGCCTTCATATCCCACCCATCCCTTTTTGGTTGCGTCCTTGGATGCAGCTTTGAGAACCTGCATCCTGGTAACCAATGACTCCACTTCAGTGAGAAACTTGCCCAATCTGACTTTGCTTGTCCAGGAGCCCCAAGCTATACCAACAATGTACTTCCACAAGATTTCTTCAATATGAAGGATGAGTTTTGGTTTCCCCATCGAAGAGAGCCGCCCTCCAACCTTGCTTGAAATGTCAGGTGGCACATTGGAAAAGGATGATTGAAAAACTCACCTGTAGCGCAAGGGGTGTGTTCAATATTTGGCCCATTCCTTGGCCCATGATAAGTACTAGGGGGGATATTGCGACAGCATTTGCAAAGGCTTGTTTCCACTGGGGTAAATTCTTTTTAAATCATTTCATTGTTTCATCGTCCCCCATGATCATTTGGACATCGGGGTGGTCATAATTATCTGTGATGAACCTTCATATAAAATGAGCAACGTGCACTTTGCCTATCCGAAAATCATACCTTTGCCAAAGTGACATCTGATCTATTCCATTATGCTGCAACAGAAGTCAGAATGACAAGAAATGCGATATAAGGCATGCTCACATAACGTAATAACCAGATGTGAAATGCCACACCATCCAGCACACATAGGACCTTCAACCAATTTTTCGCCAATTCATGTTTCCAATGATTTGCAAGCAGGCATATATCTTTATGCAGAATCTCGTTATTTCCTATCGTAGTCAGCTGCAGGGGAACAAGGGGTGCAATTTTTTTTTCATTGTATAAGTGAAGAGAAGTCGAAATTTCCATCAATTTCCGAGTCCATCTGTCCAGTCTTTTTAAAAACTTGAAACACATGTTAATTAAATATCATCTTAGGAAGAGCAGGGAAGCCTACGCCAAGCTGATGTGCGTCAAAACTTAGGGTCTTTGAAAAGCTTGAATAATAAGAGCGACAAGGCAAACGTAGAAATCCTGAGGCGATATCCATCGCCTTCACAAGCACTAGGGTCTCCAGCTGGCCTGTAGATTTATTAGCATTCCAACCCCCACCAATGTTGTCTATGCGGATTTGAGCTGGGTGGCCTCTGTCCCAGTCCTTGTCAGCAACAGACTTCAACAACCTTCCAATTGCGATGCTGAAATCGGATATGTCCGAGTTCTGAGAACTTTCCCCTGCGCGCAACTTATACCAAAGGTCGGGATCCAGGTCACTCAGTAGGAACAGTTTGCATTGAATGGGCAGTGACCAAACCAACTTCGACTGCTTCACAGCCATATATCCTGTCACTAGAATAACGTCAGCACGTGAACCTTGATGGCGTTCCAATGACTAATAGTTTGCATTGGTCTCGATGCCACCATTTCAAAAAGGGCCTGTAAACCATTTTTATCAAGGGCAATGTTCTCATAGTTATGAGCAGAGAGTTCTACAATGAACTGGCAGGAAAGGCAAAAAAAACACCCTCTTACCAAGACTGCTTTCAGACTGCATGTTGTTCAAACTAGTTGTAGGCATGGTGGTGTTTAAAGGGAGAATGCAAAGTGCATGGGAAAAGAACTTCCATCAGCAATCCAGACATTCCTATAGAACAAAAACAGGAATGAAAAGCCCATCTAGGTGATGTTTGATTGAATTCGCTTTGCTTCAATGGAGACGACAACTATGCCCAAAATCCTGAAGTTGTGCACTCAGATACATTCATGTCCATTGCCCTTGACTCAAGAGAAAGGGCAGCTCACATCCTGGGCTCAATTTAAGCAACAAATTCATGTCATGTGAGCCAGAATAATGATTATTTCACCGTCCTTGTGTCAATCCCTAAAGTATGGAACACCTCCAGACCTACTGTATGTATTTGTATGAATGAAACGTAAAGCATATGGCAGGTGCCACTTCGTCTCCTACAACTGCAGTTGTAATGTGTAACAGGGGTTGCATCTCAGTCTGGGGAGCATATTGAAGAAGTGTAACGCCAGATAATGGTCTCCTTTCATCCACAAATCCGTAACATGGAGGTACCCCGTTTCATACATCCAAGTACATACAGTATGTCGAAGCTTGTATGTAGTGACTGATATTAAACCTACATATTGTATGTCAATCAGACTTTCCTTTATTAGCCATGTTCATCAAACATTCACAGAGTGTGCTGTTATATTTGACAGAAGCAATCAACTTGAAAAGCACCCTCTAGAAACATATCCCTACGAGCCCAAAGTACATCTCCCAAATGAAACCACTAGCCTCCTCTGGAACACCATTAAACATCATTGTCTCCACAAAGTCATCATGATCCTCCGCCACGTCTAAATTTTGAGAAATCACTTCTTCTGGATACTGATAGATTTCCAAATAAAGACGCAGGAGCCTTGGAAGATGAAGGGATGTTTGTGACGGTTTTGCGGAGATTATTGTTGGGCAGGTGATTGCTGAAGAGTATCCTGCACAGTCCTATGCACTTCAAAGCAAAATGTCAGCATCAACTCCCACAAAAAAGCCATAGATACCTACATAGTGTAGAAAATACTTTGTTATTGCCACTGTTGGTGACATAAACATTGGATGTGAGGTGAGCACCCTTTGAGGGGCTTCCTTGCGCTAATTTAAATGCAAGTTACAAAATAAATACACACATGGACGACCACTCACTGTGTGTCTTCGACAGAGAAGGATTTGTATTTGACTTCTTCAGGTGTTGCTTTTGCAGTGGCAATCCTCCGGAAGTATCTGGCAAAGGAACATCAGGATAGGGTCCAGATGTTTGACTGAGGTTGCGACATCCTGGCCTGATCTGAAAGCAAGGTAATCTGGCAAGGAGACCAACAACATTGCTTGACCTAGACATCTGACAAATTAACGCGTTTTCAAACTGATCAAAGCCAAAGGCTGCTCTGTATTGGGGTGGTGAGCGCTCCATTTGGTCAGTGGCATGTTCTCTGTCCGAATGGTGAAATATATATCATCATCATTTCTGTCTCACTCACTCAGAATAAAAAATTCCTGATCATGCTCCGAAAATTACAGACCAAAACATTGTCCCCACATGATTGAAGAGGCTAGTAATCTCCGGCCACTCTTCCCAACCTCACAGGGACAAACGAAAGGTCATGGCATCCTCTTCTCCATGCAAGGCTATAAATGGATTGAGGTGGCTGTTCAACACCATCGCCTGGTCATGACGCTGACAGTACACTGCGACTGGCCACTTTGGTCCGTTGACGCCGTTGGTAACCCACACCCTAGCCAAGAGAAATTGTCAATGTAGGCAAGCTAAGGACACCATTTAACATTACAGTTTATTATGGTAGATGCCCGGCTGGGTGTCCGGAAGTCCTGGAGGTGCAAGAACGACACAGAATGGTATAGAATGGGCTATTAGGCGAGGTGCGAAGAAATGCCTCTCAAGTTATCATATGTTTATAGGTTTCAATCACCGTGTAGGCCCTAGACATATTCCAGGAGCCAGCACTTCCTCCGCAGCCTATCAGAATCGCAATGTGTCTGTGCTATAAGCCATATGGTGCATATCTCAATGCAAGCGACAATGCGCTAATAAAGAGGATTACCGAGTACACCATATGGCACTCATCGGAGACCTACATTGTCTGAAGGATAGAACATCAGAAACCAGTACTTAAATACATGTCAAACATTAAAAGGAATGGACAGTAAAATGTTATATTTCCCCTTCTAGGGAAACCATAAAGTGAGAAGCTCATGTCTTGGCAACCCTGACACCTTCAGCTTGGCCATCGTGAGCTATGAACAAATATGAGCTGTGAAAATACTTTCTTTCCTAAATGCCAGTCATTTCCTCCAAACCACGGTGCATTGTACTTCTGTAAGACTAAATTTCTTTGCTTAGCAACCCTAGCAAACAAAAGGTGTGTATGCTCCCAAGATGTCTTCACATGCGAAAGCTGTGTATTTTTGTTGTGAAAAAACCTCGGTTAAGAAATATTCCATCCTTCCTCACCCTTGTGAACTTGTTTAAATTACGTATGATTTTCAGAAAAAATCTGCTTTACAAAAGTTGCAAGACAAGCAACATATTAGAATTCATACAAGTAGTCTGGAAAATGGAACAGAGACATCCAAAGTGAGATTCAAACACGGGACACAAGACATTGAAATTTGTGTCAAAGAAATTATAGCCAACACCGCGAAGTCAAATTACCAGAGTTTCCTCAAGATCAAACCTGTACTCAGATAGGCGGATGACGTTGGGGGATGCCTTTTGTATGTCGGAAGCGGAGCAACTGGTAACAAGTACACAAACAGTTTCAAACTTCAGACTCGAAAAAACAAAACTCATCCGACAGCATGCTAGCCCAGTAAGACCCCCAGGAAAAACTGACACATACCCAGTAAATTGGAACTGGTCAGCTGAAGTTCATTTTTCAACACGAAGTCCATTGAACTGGATCCTTGTACTCAGTGACAGTTTCCAGTCCACACATGACAGAGATGCGCCCATAT
The DNA here is from genome assembly GCA_030407065.1 of Armillaria nabsnona. Classification (NCBI taxonomy): domain Eukaryota; kingdom Fungi; phylum Basidiomycota; class Agaricomycetes; order Agaricales; family Physalacriaceae; genus Armillaria; species Armillaria nabsnona. The sequence continues at coordinate 731,570 of JAUDQA010000021.1, forward strand.
CGAATCAGAATTTTACATGGATATGTTTGGATCCATGCAATACATTCGTGTTTCTATTTGATACAGAAGAATGGCAGAGTCATTTCCCATCAGAATTTTACAGTTAAAGGCATCTTATAGCAGTACGACTGCTGACCAGTTCAGATTTACCGGTCACGTTTCAGTTTTTCCCAGGGGTCTTACTGGATAAGTTGGTAGCCAAGTCTACTATGTCAAATGACTACAACCAGAAGATGGATGCCCACGTAAAAAAGAGACGAGCCACATTTTTATGTACATTGAAGCTGTTGCACCAAGAGTAGCAAAAATGAAAAGACGAATGGCAAAATTTTTTTTTTGATTCAGTATGTTGGGGCCCTTTATCTGCATTGCCACTGTGCACATTATACTTTGCTGTACAATATTGAAAAGTGCTTCACTTTGATATGCTAATAATAGACTATGCTTATTAAGCAGGTCATCGAGACGGATGCCTCATTGCAGATAGGGTCAGCCATCAAATATATTGGAGCAATGTGAAAGCATTGTGTGGACATGTATTGTTGTAATGGATGGCAACAGGTAAGACTTCATAGGCACACAATTTAGAGGTCTGGTTGGAAATGGTTTGCCATGTGAGTGCTTTGAAATACATCCCTTTGATTCTGGGATGGTTCCATGATGCAGAAAATGGACAGGCAATGGGACGAATGCCAAAGTCCTCAGCAGGCCATTGCTTGGCTGTGAACTACCATGTGCTCAGACTTTCCCTGAATAGAACATATTGAGTGTAAATATATGTCTCAGAACTGTTGGTCTGTATGGTGGATTAAATTAAAAGGGTTGAAAATGAATTATGCCTTGATATTTCTGGACTTAATAACATGCCTGATTTGGTTTATCGTGCGTGATGTGACCTATTTCAGGCTGGATATGGGTAGACCTTATCCAAATGCAATTATTTTGGCAGGGAATGTACACTTGATAAGGATGCCTTTATTGTCCGGGCTCCAATCATCTGCCTTGTTAGGCAACTCCGAGGATGCTTTGATTTTTGTGCTTCACTGGCCAGTGTAGCATTGTACATCATGCTGAGCGCTCTCCTGCCTCCAAATACATTACAAAGTGCAAGATACACATACTGTACATGAGTGTACAGTAGAAACACCAGATTGAGTGTTACAGCGACGATTTAAGGAATTTTGGAAACGGCCTCCGAGTTGTGCATTACAGTTGCTTGATTAAGCAACAGCGCCAAGGTAATCATTGTATTGTTTTAAGATATTCACGATGGTACCCTGCTTTAAGCATTTAGAATTACAATTGATATTGAAAGAGCTCGTACTTGAAATTTAATGGTATTTTTTTTTTACAATTTTTTCAGTGATTTTCTATAGTGTAATGAAAAAAAAAAGGGAAACAGGCCAACCATTATGGGTTACAGGGGGCGAAATAAGCAATGCAACGGTACCTACATTACACATTATGGCTTCTACTGTACACTCACGTACAGTAGCCCTATAGGGCTGTAGATTACTTTAACTATGACGCCACATCATCATTGATTTCGATACTCTAAATATAGAATCCACTGACTAAGCTAATCATCGAGTCCAATGCTCGTTTCCAGGTACTTTTGGCCATCAGGGATGACATTCCCATGTGGACACTACTTATGGCCCTCATTATGGTACTGTAGGGTTGTATCCAGGACCCTTGTCATGCTTGCCCCATTTATATAGGTATTTTGCGGGTATCTTTATAAGGAACCAACCTTTGGTCATATTTGACTGGTTTTTATTTTATTTACTTTTGAAAAAAAACATAAAAACTCCCCATTTCCAAGTACACTGGCTATTAAGTGGCCATGGAGGTTCCTTCCCTCTTGTTCTCTCCTCTCTTGCATATGGTTTCTCTGGGTGAGCTGCATAGTAATGTACTTCACTTGTATTCTTGCACCTGCATACAGTTAATTCCTTTATATTGGCATTTTGCCAAGGCAGTTTGTTTGTTTTTTTGATCTGGTGGGTATTGGGTAGTCTGGTGGTTGTCATGCCCAAAGTTATGGATGATTAGGTCTATTACAAACTTTATATAATCTGGCAATTATGTCACGCGCACAAAGATACCGGCTTGGCTTTATGATTATCCTTCATCAATGCCTGGCTACATGCTCAATATATTGACATTATATCTCCTACACATGGATGACATCTCAAGGCAAGCATTGTAGCATGCTGCATTCCCCAGTGGAAGGATTTTTGCTGTGATCATGGGATATCCTTGGCGGCAACAACCTCCTTTTTGCACAGATACCATCGATGGAAAATCAGCATATTTTACATCTCCAAGTCTAGCTCACCTTGGCATACAAGATGATCAGGACTCGCCTGCTGGATTTGAGAGGAGAGAGTACTGAGATTGTCCCTATAGTCAATATGGTGTTATGACATGGATAGTGAGTTTGGCCGTTGTGTGATTGTTGTATGTTTGCTTTAGATGCCATGAGTGAAACAGCATAAGTGCTAAAGTCCGATATAACTTCTCTTTATGGCAATGACCAGTTTTGTTCTAATTTTATCAAAGTATAGCAGAAGGCCCAAGACTAGTGTTGCCACCGCTCAGCTCCGCTCAGCTTCGGTCAGCTTTTTGTGAGCTATACTCATTTATAGCTGTTAGCCGAGCTGAGCGGGTCAAAAATGTGTCCCCTCAGCTCAGCTTCTGCTCGGCTTCCGCTGAGCGGCCAGCTTGGTGCCGAAATAGGTAATACAAATGCATAGGGCATGCTAAAGTGCGTTGGCAGCAAATATATGGAAACTCGAGCAGCTAGACCCTCAGGTATCCTTTTAGGATCCAATGAGATGTTTATAAGATGTCAGGAATAAGTTTTTTGAAGCATTCTTGAGTTGTTCTTGAGTGACATGTCAACGATGTCATTTCCCATTTGTCAGCAATGCCTATTTTGGAAGTACAACTAAATTTGTATCGTTGAACATGATAATGATAGCGGAAATGATACAGGTATCAATGCATGAGAGGAAACGAGCCCATGTGAGCTGTAGCTTGAATTTTAGGCTATAAACAACAGCAGAAATAGGTATGATGTTTCCGATGTCCTAATTAGGAAGAAGCTGGCAGCTTGACCCGCTCAAGCTGCATCGAAGCTGGTCAAATTGTCAAGCCAAGCGGCATTGAGCTGTGAGCAACAGTCTGAGCTCGGCTCAGAAATTATCGGCTCCGCTCGGCTAGCTCACCAGCTCGAGCTGGAGTGGCGGCAACACTACCCAAGACTTAATGCTCTAAAAATAGAGTATGATGACTAAGCAGAGCATTGAGAATGATGCCTCAAGATCACGAGAGCAAAGATAGTTAGGGCCATCGAGAAACACTTCCTGGCCCACAATGATATCAGCAGAAAGGAAATCAAGCGGAAATGATTTATCAATCTGGAAAAGTTTCTTCAGACACATTTCCATCTCCCAGAAATCAGATTTTGGCAGAGAGATTTCTGTTTCCAACTCGACCGAAACGGTATATTGAAGCATTTCCAGCGCCAATGCATATTTCCTTCATGCAGAAAATTAAGTGTGACAGGAGTGAATGGTAGTTCGAAATGTGTATGTGCAAATTTGCATGGCTAAATATGGCTGTGAGCAACGTCAACACTTCGGTAGACGTGTATTGTTTTAATCAATGATGATAGATAAGCTTCCTCAGCATGTGATGGATCACTGCACACATAAGGCACCAGTACTCTCAGTTAGATGTCGTAGTATAAGAGATAAAGTTGGCAGAAAACGTTGTAGGACTGATGAATTGATGACAGTTGTTTGGACATAAGAAAATAAATTACATTCCCATGGTTGATCTCTTCCTTATCACAACAGTCATGTCCATCGAAACACAATATCCTGTGAACGCAGGAAGTGAGTATGTTCTATAAATAGCATAGGACTCTTACTGAGCGATGTACAAAGGAAAGATAAAAAAATAGCTGTGAAGCAGCTTTTATAACCCCCCATTAAGGAGAATATGGGAAGGAGTCTGGGTGTGGCCAGAGACATAAAAATCTTACAAGTTCGCACACAGAGAAGGGTTAACATGGTGGTAATTGATTTGATGACTTACACATTTTATTACAAGGGGGATGTTGAAAACTGTGGCAGGAGGGCTGCAATACTACAAAAAAGGGATGTGGGAATGGAGCTACTGAGAAAGTCTGGCACAATGGCCGTGATAATGCTATGAGAAAATTCAAATTCAATATGTATATAAGATCTGTAAGGTCTGAATTCAGGACACTGCACATCTGACTCTCGTCAAGAGAAAAGGCTCCCACCCAAGTTATGCTTAAGCACCCTGCTCTGACTCCGACTCGCTAGTTTGTGCTCTCTTGACATAATGCTCAACATGACCGATGACAATGGAAGGCCCAAACTCCATCACAACGGCCTCAATAATAGAAGAGTGAGGCATGGCCTCAGCCTCCAAATCTGGGGGAGCATGCTTGGAGGATGACCGGTGTTGAAAGAACTTGGCGTTGCGAAGTGGGACCTTGTCGCTGGTAGAGTGAGAGACAGTGGCAAATGACTTTGAATATGGAGCGGTGGTGGAAGCTTTTGGCAATGGGACAACTTGACGCTTACGGGGAGGCTTCAATGCTGAAGTATCCACAAAGACAACCTCATCGACATCTGACTCGTCGACTTCAGTGGCAGAGAACTTGGAGACCCTGGATGGTGGGCCAACCTTCTCTTCCTGGATGGACTTCGGAGCTACAGTTTTCGATGAAGCTGGGGTCTTGGATGCTTTGCTAGGAGGACCAAACTTTGGCTTCACTGGCAGTTCCCAGTCCCACCCAGAGGGGATGAACAAGGTCTGTGGGTTGGCACCAACAGAAGGAGGACGATAAGTCAAGTTGGGGCAGTTGAGCCCAACAGACAAGCAGCATCCACATGAGGTTCCATCTTGACCGATGCATGAGACTTGGAGATAGTCACAGTAATGGCAAGGTTTCACAAAATGGTAGATCCAAGCACCATGCTCACCCTGATGCTTGAAATTTGGGTTCATGAGTATCTGGAAAAGGGGAGATTAGGAAGAAAACACGAGAAGAATTGGGGAGGGCATACCATCAAACACCCGTTGATAGTTTTGTAGGTGTCGCCATGGGCCTTGGAATTTGCCTAAGTGGGCGAATTTAGACGGTGTACGAGGGGAGTGGGAAGGGCAATCAACTTACAATTTCTTCCTTCAGTTTGGATGGCAGTAGAGCAAAATGGGCGTAGTTGCAGTAGTGGTGGCCATGGATGTCTTCAATGTAAACCCACTCTTGCGGTGGGTAGAGATCATCAAAACCCAACACTGGAAACTCGCAACTGCTATGGTCCTGAGGAGTAGAAGGTTTGGGGCACGAGGCAACAGGAGAGGAACAACGAGGGCCTTGGGACATGGAATCTTCTTCAAGCTGATCCTGCTCCTCTTCTTTGTCGGCAGGGTGGTCTTTAATGTTGGTTCGGTCCTCGAAGAAAATGTCTCCAGGTTGGATGCTTGAAGTCCCAAATACGGCATACGCAGCATCAGCATCATGACCTGGAGGAAGCAGAGGATCACGCTCAGCAGCAACGAGGAGTTGATACTTCTCCTGCCAAGCCGGGGATCCCCAAAATCCCAAGAGAGTGAAACAAAGTGAGCAAAATATTTGATCAGCTGGTTCATGCGAGTTTCAAAATTGAGGGGGCGAGGGTAGCTGTTGAAAGAGTAATTGGCTATATGAATCAAGAGTTCAAAGTTGGTCTGGGGTGTGGAAAGCTAGTGAGAATGTTGCTGCAATAAGGAAGACATGAAAACTTACCCAGGTTGCTGCAAATTGGCATGCCCACTCCAAAATGTCCTCATCAGTACACGAGATCCCTGTAGGAGCCTTTTCTCACAGAGCTTCCAGTGTGAGGACGGTCTTCCAAAATTCGGAGTCAGGCCCCAGAGCTTTCAACTGGGTATCGGTGCTTTGTTGAGTAGGGAAACCTGTGGGAGCCGGTGGAGGAAGGACTGGGGTAGGCAGGATACCGAGGGAGGGCAACATGGCACGCTCAGACTGTGGGGGTAGATCAATATTCATGGCATCTGAGGGCGGGATATTTGATGAGAGGCCAGGAGGAGGTCCCAACACAGACATATCGAAAGGTTTGGCAGAGATAACCAAGGGGTTTCAAAAATTTTGTGGAAGGATATCCTGTCCTAAAATGAAAGATACATGTAAGAGAAGTCTAGGAGTACAAATTTTAATGCATAACTCTCACCTGTTACAGAAATATGGACTGTTTTATCACAAAAAATTCGCCCGATTTTTGACTATTGTACCAGGTGTTTTACTGCATTTTGAGCACTTCTTGAAAAACATTTTTGAAAAATCTGACCGACCATGTGACAGAAATACTATAAAAGGTGCATCATGCACCATATTGGGTGATCACATGACATTTCCCATGGGGGTACTCTGTATCATGGAGTGAAATCCCAGAGACCCCTTGGAGATAACCAGGGGAACAGTTGGAGAAGAAGGGCACAACATAGGCAGAACTGTCAAGAGTCACAAGCTAATCAAGACAATGGAGGCATGGTGATCACCTCTTTTGGCAGTAGCATGGCAATTCAAGTGTCTTCCTCTTGTGTGTGCTTCCAGTGAGGGCCAGATAGGGTAATTCTCATCAAGAGAAGTACGATTGTGGAATCAACACTGTGATTGGTCAAAATTTTTTCAATGTGCCTTTGGGGAGATGATGACAATTTGTACTTCCTAAAGAGGATCCAGGCACAGGTAGTACATCGACATACATCCAGACATGTCTGGAATAGACAATGACCCAATGGTCCAGTCACGAGTGACTTGTCCACGGGCACAAAAACCACCAATCCAAGCAATCTGAGGGTGTGGGACCAAAGATCAGCTCAGGCAACAAATAGTTGTCAATAGCAGTGAAAGGATCCATCCAGTTACCTAATAGTTCTAGAAGATGCTGAAGCTATTTTTAGATTTGTAGATGGAGGTGCTGGCACATACGTGTACACTAGCGTGTTCCCCAAGCACGCATCACAATGATACCTCAGCCCGTACTCGCTGTCTTCTACACAACTGCCATTGCCATCATTGACACTCTGCTCATATGCTTTGGACCTGTGGGTTGAATGCCTAATCGACATGTACGTGTGACCTCCCAACTGAGTGTCAATGTCCTAACCTTGACCGATGCTGACAGAGCACAGACGTTGACTGTCAAACAGATGATGAAGTCTTGAATCTGTGTTACTCTGTGCCAAATAAGGACTGGACATCATCGGGCTGCCCACCCAGGCTCACACCAGATGTTGTGGCCAAGTGGTGATGAGCCTAGACTTCTATGGCAATGGCAACACCCAAAACTCTGAGAGAGCTTAGGCAATTAATGTAGCAACACAGCAATCAAGGCAAAGTGTTTGGGAGTGGTTCAGTGCACCTCTGTGCAGTCAATTCCTCTAGAACACAAGATACACTGCGACTTTTCAGTCAGCAAAGTAGTACTCTTGGTCAATGAGTACTAGTAGACATTGGCTGTAAGCTGGGAAGGACCTTGATAAACAAGATGGAACAGAATCTGGTATGACACAAATACCAAGAAACCATGGTAGAAACCAATAAAATGATCTAGAAAAACTTGGGGATGGGCTAAAGAGCACGAAAATAGCTCTAGTAACCATGGCAATGCTCTAGAAATTGTAGCAACGAGCTAGAAATCATGGGGAAGGACTAGAAAACATGTCCTGATAGTGTACTGTGATGCTGAGTTGAAACAATGGCAATTAACATGTGGAAACTGCCTTGGAACTGAAAGAAAATGTAGCAACTGTGGTGCTGAGTGGGGTGTTGTGGCAATAGATGCATGGCAACTCTGAACAATGATAAAGACAAGGGCGATCCTATGGAGAATGGTGCTGAACTGGGCCTACACGGAGGCAATACTGAACTGGGCAATGAAAACGATGGTGATGTAGAAGGTGAAAGCGATAAAACAATCCTATGTGGTGAAAGTGAAGCAATGTTGTGGCATTAAAGACAAAAGCAAGTTATTGACGCAAGATTCCATGTATTGGTGCAATATGCAAAGCGAACCAAAAATATTAAGAGTAAAGCAAGTGGTGAGGGATAACTTGGAGTAACCATAGCTGACTAGAATGCCGTAGTCTCGTCAACTGGGTAAGAAATAACTCTAAAAATGCGGTATCTACCTAGTTTTTATACTACAAGTCCGGTTTTCATAAATAGAATATTCTTCAGAGCCTTAGTAAGGCTGTAAGTCCTTGGCTTTTGTAATAGCCATAGTAAACATATGGAATCTGTGGTTCTAAAGTAACAGCAAGTCCTTGATGTTGGTGTGTATGGATGTGAACCATGTGGTTTTATTGAGCGATGAGCAGATCATGAGATGCTGTTTAGCTGCGGAATTCTGAGCTGCAGTTGCCATACTGAGGTGTACACTTGTGGCAACAGTAATTCGAGGTCTTGGCACTGTAACAGCCTTAGTAAACGCAGTCTGTAGTTGCCATGGCTGTAATTATCGTAGCTGGAAGGGTATTTGTGTCAATCACATCATTTCATTAAATGATTGATGGGCACATCAACTAGGTGCTTCTAAGTGATGTAGCAACCCCGTTTTGGATGATTGGCAATCAAAGGTGCCTTGCTGTGATGGGGTACGGTAATTGTGATGTGCGGCAAGCTGGGAAGGATAACGGAGCATTGAAGGAGTATGAAGGGCACGGTTTTAGGATTGTATCTGTGTGTGGGTGATTTATACTGCGAAAATCTGTGGTATTATCCAGTGTTTGCAGTATTATGGAGTGTGTGGGGATTATAATGGCGTTGTTTCGAAGATATTGGGTGATGAATGGGTAAATCCACAAATTCTGAGCATACAGAGCCTGGAGGCTCATCAGCGGGTACCCAGGTTGCTGACAGGTTGGCCTTCAGAGGCTTTAGTGCAGGATCTCGTTCACAACTGCACAAACATCCCCGTTCCTCCTATCTGGCACGTCCTCAATCTCAATCCATTTGTCAGTGTCATTGTCATGGACTACATTCCAGGGATCACATTGGTGGAAGCGTGGCCCACCATGCGGCTCTGGCAGAAAATCCATACAGCTATCACCCTGTGAAGCTACGTCCGCCAGCTCAGGTCCATCGCACATCCCTGATCTCAAATTCCTGGACCTGTTCTCGAGAGTGAAGAGCCTGGAGTATGCTTTGCGTCACGCATTTTTGGGCCCATCAGACCCACCAAGGGCCCATTTGCAACCTCAGAAGAGCTCATCCGGTTGTTCAACAATGGAATGGACCAAGCCATGCTTGCCTGATTGTGCATGCACAAAGGGCCATTGCCAGATGATGGGACTCTCGTATACTCAAATGTCAACTTCGCCATGCAAAATTTGATCGTCGGGGAGGATGGCCAACTTTGGCTAATTGATTTTGCAACTGCCGGCTTCTATCCGAGATGGTTCGAATACGTAAATATGGTCATAGACGCCAGAATGGAAAGGGGAAAGGAATACAATGCAATCTGGTGGGCGATCCTTCCATTTGTTGGCAGTCCGTATTTTGGTATATGTGACTGGATAGAAGCTATAGCACCGGACTTTTTGTAGCAAGAAATAAACAGCTCTTTCTTTCATTTACATATACTGTTCAATATTGATTGTTCATTCAACGTGAAGTGAAGCTCCTGGCAATTTGTAACACATAACAAGCCTTTCTGACAGTTCATATTGGCCCAATTTGGGAACTGTTGGTGGCTGGCTGGCGCTGAAGGTACTATAAATGGGAAGTTTCCATCATATTGCGGTGAATGAAGCTCTGACAATAGCATAACGCAACACCCCATGAAGCTACAGTAAATTGAACAGTATGTTTATTATAAATTTATGATGTCCTCATCAAGCACCATTGCAATGTCTGCATTGCAAATGTCTTTGTGCCATCGATACACATCCTCCATCCAATCCTCCCTGATGATCCCATTATTTGCAAAGGTGTTGAGGGCTTCGAAACAGAACCTCCCACACGCCACGTTGTTTACATTGATTGTCATGGTATCGAGGCCGGCTTTGACAAAGAGCTCCAAAACATCGCCAACACGCAGCATAGGTTCGAGGACCTCGAACTCCATAATGTGCTCCATATTAGTGCCAGATGGGATGACATCCCGGGCAGTGGCACTGCCAACAGTGTGAGACCAAAACCTGCAACACAATGACGCACTCATGTGACATATGGTTGTACCGTCCCATTTGTTTGTTTGCAGTATATGTCTAGTTGGATGTGGAGGTCACCTCCACTGGACGGCGATATTAACATCAAATAGAAATGGATGATCATGTACGTGTACGTCGCAGTCATGAAAGGTTTCGCAAGTAATTGAATTGTTGAGAGTGGAAGTGCCAGCTGGGTGGGAGGGAGCAACACCCGTTTGATGGTGCCAATGTTCTGGAGACAGCAGTGTAAGTGATGATATCATCAGTTTGGGAGACAGCTGGTGACATACAAATGAAGCCATTAAACTGGTGCCTTGCATGCATCTTCCAACCTGAACTTATACCACCAACAACAGGCAGGCATGAGTGAACGGAGACTGCCAGGAAGAACTGACAAAGAAACTATCACCCCCATTGATGAAGCACTGTGAAAACATTGTTTTATATATAGCTTTCATGTGCAAGAACATATGTTCCTACAAGACTATGGAAATAGGTCAGACCAAGAAGCCTGATTAATGTAACCATACCTAGCTCCCTCCCCAACTGATCTGAAGCATTTGCTTAATCAATGTACAGCACAAGGTTTCTGTCATCCAGGCCCTGATCAGATATGTAATGAATCATGATTGCCTTGGTGTATTCACTGCGCCCTAGCTTCGGTTCCCAAGTCTTGGGTAAATTTGGCCAAGATGAACAGATAAAGGGAACAAACACTCTTCAAATCACTCATGCCAAGGAATCACCTGGAACGAAACAAGAGTGGAGTGTCAGGCCAAGAAGAAAGATAAGAATAAGCTCAGAAAGGCAATTTTGGGTCGAGACATGCCACATGATCGGAGTTCCTCATAGAGGAGCTGAATTGTCTCATTTGCGCAAACCAGCCACCTATCCAGCCACGTGTCCTCATGGTCAGATATGTCACCAGATCCCACAATGAGCTGTAAGAGGGCCTCTTCTTGTCTCTTCCCATCCCCCAGAGCCTAAAATGAGTTAATAGGACACTGAAATGAATGTGATCAGGGTGCGAAGACCTTCAAGTTCTCGCTTGAGCCTTTCAACCTCCCCTTGGGCATGTGCCAGGTCAGTTTAAGCTCTTGATTGGGCTGTTCGGCAGAGTGAGCCACCTGCAAGATTCAAGGGCGTGTGTCACGAAATAGGCAATGACCAGGCACCATACAGGTTCACATTCACTTTGAAAGGAGATTATAGAAGAAGATCACTGGTGCTATGGCTCCTCCAGAGGGTAGTGATGCTCAGTCATGTAGGAGGCATGGATGGAAACCTTATCATAGGGAGGGCTGACAAACGTCTGCACAACAGAGACCGAGACATCAGGCTAGGGAAGGCCCCAGAATAGATGGTGGTCACATGATATCAAGATTGTGATGGAGTTCGGATTCTGTGGATATGTAGAGATGCTGATGGATGCAATTGGGCAAGCTGAGTGTACTCTGAGAGCTCTCAAGCCTGTATAGATTCATCATGACTAGGACCGTCAAGAACTTTACGCAGGGTTTTGCAAGTGACTGGTGACTAATGTTAGTATACTCTCCTTTTACCATCATGACCCTAGCCCAACATGTTGCCCTTCCCTGCTGCGCTACCATCTTTGCTGGGAACCATTGCCGCCAGTTTATTTATGACCCAGATGCCACCAATGGTGTTGAGCTCATTTGAAACAGTGCCATAGATCAGGAACCACCCTGAGGCAACCGTATATAGCCAGTGTCTTGGTCCGTGGTTGAAGGAAATAAGGAGTTTGGACGTGATTTTGGTTGCAGGATAAGGTAAGTCCACCTGTTTCCCTCACCATGTCATTGTCTTATTCCCCATAACACTGTACTAGGTCAAATTATTACCATATATGCATGCCATCTCCTCCATTTTGCCTCTCCTCCACATAGGTGCATAGTTATAATTTCTCCTGGGCTGATTGACTTACATGTGTTCAACTTTGGCTTCAGGTTGCTATGTCTGACACGTTATCGTTTGCCACTCTTTTTATCTTGGATGTGGTACATTTAAAGCGCTATCATATAGTACAGATATATGCTTACAACTAGCCAGGTTCACGGTTCAGTCCACTGACAGCTGCATACACATGGATGGACAGGAGATGGGAGTGTGATAGGTTGCAGACCTGTAGCTACCAGATGTATTCAATCTGTATAGCTAGCAAGCAAATAAATGTTTGCCTTATTGATTAATATTGGTGATACGCACTGACAATAGTCTTATGAGCATCAATGGGTATCCATGGGTAGCAAATTGCAAAACCATAGGATGCCCCATTCTTAGCGAGCTACAGCCTTCTATTAATTTGTGGACTCGTAGCTCTCCAAACCCACCCAAACCCACAGACTTTTAATTGGGCTTCATCGGTCATACAATGTTATGTGCCAACTTTATTCATTATACTGCTGCCAGACGTCTCGCAGAGACAGCCATCTATTGCTTGCCAATGAAGTCTACCTGTCATCATTAATTATACCAATACACATCCACTGAAGCCTTGTAATTCTTCAGAGACATTCAGCGATCAAACTTTAAATGTAAATATTTTGAACTGCCATTCTTGATGGCCCAAAATACTTAGACTGAGGCATCGTTCTTGATGCTCTGCTTAGTCATCATAGTCTATTTTTGGTGCATCAAAGCCAGATATTGAAATAGCCAAGTATGCCCAATCCACCACTCAAAGCTTTTTCACTGCACCAAGCCACACACAAAACACAAACGACTATGCACCCACCACAGCTCAACACAAAGAGATCATACCTCAGAAACACCCACATAATACCAACACCCTTACATACAGATCCATTAGATTGCCACTAGCAGGAACCCATGAAGAGTTGGATTTCTAGTCTAAAATACCCCAAACATGTTTATGTAGCTATAAGATATTGGTATATGCAAATTCATGTGGCACCAGTGACTTCCGCAGGGATGACTTACCCTCACTTTGCTGCCTGCCAGGCTCCTTGCTGTTGTCTGTGATCAAATTATTTCTTCTGTGTTTTCATTAGTGAAAGCTGATGCTGGGCAGTATTGTCAGTCTGAATGAGAAGCAAACAATGGGAAAGTTCAAACATCACCTTAATGCAGAACATAGGTGGTTGGCATTGATGAAGGTGTACAGCGTGATTCTGTAAATGTAGCACAAGGATTCTGCGACACTACAACACAGTCTAATACAAAGTACCTTCTGAATGCTCTCATTCTCAGGGATGAGCGTGCACAAGGTCATCTTGCTTAACCTTTGAGTTCGGGACATTGAACTTTGTTACAGGGAGTAAACCATCATCACATTTCCTGAAATATATGGAGCATAAGACATACCCTAGGTCTCTCTCGAGTTCTCCATACAAGCTGATCAAGCTTCATTTCTGAACCGTACTGTAATGTCACTGTAGGACTCCTCAAGGGTTTATTTATCGTATTTACTCCAGCAATTCGGTATCTTATCTAGAGTTTGCGCTGGTAGGCATGTGGTGTTGTCAGGATGACTGTAATTGTAGCATTGAATGTGGCTTCTTCAGAAAAGATGTCAGCCTCCAATTTGAGGGCAAACATGAAATAGTAGCTGAATGATTCAAAGGGAGATGATGTCAGCTGGATATTGAATTTGACGACATCTTCCAACTTTTGAGGCCTACAAAGAGAGTTGTGTAAATAGTAATAGTATGTAACGAGAGAGTACCTACCCTTTGCTGATGCAGAAAAGGTGCTTGCATAGAATGACCGGAGACCTCGGATGCACTGAGCTGTGGAATACTAAGGTGCAACTGAGGAAACGTAAAACAGACAGCATACTCATTTTCATGAGCTGAAAAGCGATGAAAGCACTCTTTATACGTGTAAAAACAACACTTTAAGTTCCCAACTGAGATGGCAAGAAATGAAAGATATGAGTGAGGAACAGCGAGGGCGAAGCAAAAAAAGATCATCAGGGAACATAAAGTTTGCAGTCACAATTGTTTAGCACCTGCAGGGGACTGTGACCTTCAACATGTTAGCTAATTTGACTTGCTGCACTCGCAGCTAAACAAACCTTGCGTGGCACTACCAGGTCAACATCAATACCAAGCATGCTTCAAAGCAGTCGGTGGCCATAATTAATGAAGGAATAGACCCCTGGGAGGAAGTAGCCTGGAGACCCTGGCAAGCTGGTTTATAGATACTGGCAGAACTCATACAACCTGTGGGGAGGAACTCTGAGGAAGACAGGGAGAAGAACAAATACATGACAGAATATCAGGCCTAAGAACCAATGAAAAGTTCGAGTTGTGTAGCCAATGAGAGCGGAGTTCCCACATTCACTCGTTGTATAGTAGATTAGTGGTATAGAGCACAAGATGTACACTTAGCCCCAAAGGGCCTTAGATTACTTTAACTATCATCAATGTCGATGTTCTAAAAATAAAATGTGCTGACTAAGCTAGTCATCGAGTTCGATGCCCATTTCCAGGTACTTTTGGCCATTGGGGATGCCCCGATATGGGCAATGAGCGCTTGTGGGTGCCTATTGTTCCCCGGACTGCATGCTGGTCAATTACGTGGATCTGATGATTACTCCTTATCGCAATGAGCGCATGTGGGGATGCTTATTGGATGGGACTCTGGTTGAATGCAGATATGATTGGAGTAGATAGGGATTCTTTACAAACAGTATACCTTACTATTCCTTTCTGGCTGTGACAAAGGCTGATTACAGATGAAAATATGCCATCTTCAGAGATCTTCATACTACAGGCCCTTGTTACAGGTTATGTGAATATATGGCCGTAATAGTATAGTAACTACAGATCCAGGAGGGGGGGAGGGTTGATGAATAGTAGAGCACGAAAGACAAGTGATAGGTGAACAATGGAAAGCATTTTCACTCACTGAAAGACGCAGTAACCGAGGAGAGGAGCATGGTGACTCCGAGATAAGCTAGTAAAAAAAAGATACTAAGACCTTGCAAGTATTATTCCTGCTACGTTAGTAGTAGGTCTTATAGAGGGATGATGGTTTCTGAGATTTGATAAAAAGCCGAAGTCCTATGTCACGAAAATTCCTATTTATGGAAAAATCTCCCCTTCCTTGAAGGTAAAATATGCAGTGTGGCGATGACTTGGCTTGTCACTGCTTACATATGACTGACCATTACTATCATGGAGTTGACCAGCCAAAGCTTCATCTGCCTGGGATTCTGTGAGAAGATGTGAGCTTATTTAATAAGTACTTCCAGTTTGATGTTTGATAATGATAAGTTCTTTGCACAAAGTGAGATTAGAATTACCATGATAGAAACTCTTTTGCAGAACTCAAGGATATTCAGAACAGTAACACAAAGATAATATTATACTTTCAAGGGGAGTAAATGTAGCAGGCTCTGTCCCTGATGTGGGCCTTGCAAGCATTATCTCAATAATGTTTATTGCATTATTTCTCAAACCCTTTGTCATTAAATCCATGTGTGGAGGCTGGACATCAGGACTTCTGTCCCAGCCTGGGGCAGCTTGGGGTATATTTAGCACTTACATAAGCATCAATGGAATTTATGAAAGTGTTATTTCCAGTTATGGATTCAGGGTTGGAAAAAGGAGATTAATTTAAAAAAAGGAACAGGAACATATCCGATCTGCAGTGTCTGGGGTTCTACGGCATCACTCCATTTGAAATAGAGCATACCAGTCTTGTATTCCATACATTAGTGTACAGTACTTAGAATATGCGGCAGTGCAAAAAGAAACGACATACCACAGTCCATGGACTACTTTGATCTCGGCCTGGAATACACTCTACCCATTGTAAACCATTGTCGTCCCAAGCTTGAGGGCAAACAAGACTGGAGTTGCTTCCAAGTATATCCTGAGAGTTTTTTGATGTGGGTATCGCATTTGGTGTGACATGGCGAGTTGGAGCACCGGAAATCGCATGGAGGGAAAGTGGTGGTAGTACAGAAGTTGCTGTCTTGGACTGGACTTGCATCAGTCGTCCAAAAAAGGAATTGACCCTCCATCGACTTTCAACTGTTCTAACTCATTTCTAGCACCATGCATGATGGAGAACATGAACCCCCACACACCACAGTAGCCCCAACATCCATAGGCCAGTTCTCCCTTACATCAGAAAACTTGTATAGATCTTTTCCTCTCACAACCTCACACTCTGTCATTCCAGTTTTAAGCTGAGACATTGTATCACAAGCGATGCCGATAGGACAACCGATAGTGAGAACGACGAAGAGCAGGGGAATGTCATGGTGGAAGAATGCAAGGGTCAACTGATGCAGTGAAGGTAAGGTGTCCCTACTCTTTCTTTGATTCTTGTAGGTTAATCTAGTTTTGTGAAGATGCTTTCCCCCGCAAATGGTCACTCCCTCCATAATCGAAATCCATCAGCAATATTGTGTATCTTGTTCCCATAATGGCCTCTCTCAGTGTGTGAGGCCTTGAGGGTCCAACCGTGACAACCAACACACATAAGGGCTGCTGCCGGAAGGAGTATGCTGGGTTTGTCATCGTGCTCAAGAAGGTGCTGCAAATACAGGCGAGTTTTATAGCCTTCGTACTCTATTTCTTTGTAGCTAATATTTGGCCTAGGTCTTCCACCTACTCACTCTTCAACCTCTCCCTCCCTTTGACCTGTCTCCCGAGCCATTTTGAAAACTACTCTTATGCTGTCCATATAGGCTTGAGTTTGGCCCAAGATGAAGTACCATGTTCCTGGGAATAAGAATACGCACCAGGAAGATGGCTGCACTTGGAGAGGGTGCTAGAAGGAATGCGTACTCTCTACGACACAACATGCATTCTGTGGGACTGGTCAAAATGGCTCCGCATCGATTCTTGCCTTAGCCATTGCATCCTCGGCTGACCTCCTCTTTCTTCATCTACTCCTCACAGGGTGAACCACATGCTGGAAGGGGCCAGAGAAGATACATCAGAATACTCCTTATTCGAGATGATGCTCAAACATGCTAATCATTGCTCAGGAAGACTTTTTCCTTGTATCCACTTGCAAGAGTCAGCCAGCCTTCCCCGTTGTGTCTGATTAAATCAGCACCATTTGAGGGACACTTGGGGTAGTGGGGTGTTTGACTTGTATGGACTGTCCTGGAAGTTGACAAGGTAAGCAGACTTTATCCCAATCCATTGCATCCAAAGCTGACTTGCTTTTATTCCAGCATGTCGCCAACTCCATGAAGGTAGGTCCCAGGGATTAGGCTTATCACTCCTAAAAAATACTTGTGCATTTTTTTGGGGGCAAGTCGGACCTGTAACGGGCAACTGTCAATCTCTGACATTGCCTGGAAGGAGAGCCATCATCAGGATGCACAATATATGTTTAAGCAGTCGTGGTCGAAGTCAATGAGGAAAGGTTGTTTGACACCTACAGGCATTCTCAATCTTTCTTCTCTATCATCACTGAATCGCGACGCCTTCCTCTATATGTCTTTTGCTATTACTTGCCAATAAAATGCGAAGTTGATCAGCTCGGCGCTGAGCTTAGGATCCAATTGCCATCGACAGCGGCTCAATGACTATTGCACATCTGATTCCACGGCATACGAGTTGGCCAGGTATGCGCTCGGTGTTTCATTGCCTTTCCGTATACTGACGGTTTCCTCCTTTGTGGGTAGGATTTCATGGTGGCATCCAGACTCTCTGACCTGTAAGCTTGAAGATGCGGAGATCACACTGGTGGTATCAAGGGGAGGGCTGCCCCATTAAATCTTGTACTTCAATGAGCAATGCATATGAACAAGCTGTTGGGTAGCAGCAGAATCATTGTGTTAAAATGTAATGTAAATATTCATCAAACAAGAAAGGTGGTATGAACCTTTGTAGCAATGCCCTGTGACATGAATGACACTGTGTTCCAGTCCTCATCATATGTTTCAAATACCAACAAATTTTCGAACCTCTGGTCTGGTAGTCTCTGACTAACTACCCAGCATCAGACTCTACTGTCAAAACACTTGGTGCCTAGCAATGTGTATAAGCCATCAGGTATTGGATACTGATGATGGGTGACAATCTCAAATGTAAACACTGTCCTGGCAACATCTTTGACAACAACCCTTCCTCTTTGCTTCTGCTGATGAGCCTAGACTTCCATGGCAACGGCAATACCAACTCAGAACGAGATTGGGTAATTAACATAGTAGCACAGCAATCAAGGCAATCGTGTGTGTGAATGGGTTCGGGGCACCTCCGTGCAGTAAATCAATTCCTCTATATGCAAGTATACACTGCGACTTTAAGTCTGCGAAGTAGTACTGCTTGGTAATTGAGTACTAGATATAATGGCTATAAGCTGGTAGGGATCTCTCAAAGTGAGAGGGAACAAAGACAGGTATGATGTGAATACCACGAGTCCATATGAGAAAATGTGTGACGAGACTAGAAAACATCGCTTGACATTAATCTGAGTGGGGTGAATGATGATAGAGAGACTAAATGGTTGGAAATAGTCTATGGGCAAATGAGGCAATGAGAAAACATAGTGGAGATGACAGGTGTTGAAAGAAAACGGTGAATGAGGTACTGAGGGTGGAACGGTGAGGGAAAACATGGGGCTACAAAAACTAGTGGTGAAACTGGTCCTATATGATGCAAGGGTGCTGTGTCGATGTCGAAACTGGTCTGGTACTGAAACAATCCTATCCTATGTCAAACTAACTTTCAAGTCCACTCGAGGGACTGATACTATACGAAACTTGCTGAAACTGGTCCTAAACTGATCCTAAGTCTACTCAGAGACTACCCAAGTGGGCGATGATAACAATGGTGAAAGTGAAAGTGAAACAATGATGGCCTATAAAAGATAACGGGGATGAGGTATAGCACGGTGATCATGTATTGGCACAATATGAGCATGCACCAATAGTGTTAAGAGCGAAGAGCGAGTGTCAAAAGACTCTTCACAGTTAAAAACCGTTGAATAACTCTGGTGAGCTCAAAAGTTGACATGCAATCAAGAATATGCTGGGGTAAACGGTATATTGCCATAGAATGGTGAATAAATGCGGTTACTGGCAATAGACTAGAGTGTGACGCAAATTGGTCAACTGGAGATGAACTGAACTCCAACTAGGTTTTCTAACTAGTTTTTATACTACAGGTACAAAATTATAAATAGAGTAATCATGCATGACTTAGCCAGGCTGTAAGGCCATGGCTTAGTAAAATCTGTAGGAAACATATGGTACTTTGTCTTCTAAAGTAACAGCAACTTGTCGATGTTGCCGCATATGGGCGCAATCTGTATGGTTTTACTGAGTGACGAGCGGATCAATAGGTGCTGTTTAGCTGTGGACTGGTGAGGTATGGATTTTATACTGAGGTGCATGCTTGGGTCTATGTCATTTCAAGGTCTTGGCAAGGTAACAGCCTTAGTAAAGTGCAGTCTGTAGTTGCCGTGTGCTCAAAATATCTTGGATGGATGAGTGGCCATGGCAACCATGTCATTTCATTAAGTGATTGATTGGTGCTTCCATGAGGCTATGGGAAGTGATGCGATAATGCCGTTTTAAGACGATTTATGATCAAAGGTGCCTTGCCATGCGGAGTACGGCAATTATGATGTGTAACAGGATGGAATGAATAACAAAGTGTGTGAGGAGTGGTTGCCATAGGATGAAAGTAGTATCAGTGTGTGTGCAATCTTTGGTTTGCTGAAAGGCCGTTAAAGGGATGGCAATGTTAATTAGCAGGGAAAATCCGTGAATTCTGAGCGTACAGAGCCTGGAGGCTCATCACCACTCTTCTGAGTCTCAATCAGACAATCCATGCACAAAGTCCTGTTCAATAATGTATCTGTCATAGTAGCATGAGTCAAGATCTATCTTGCTGTCAATGTCATATCCAATGAACGGACCTCTGTCCAGTTGTTGTGATGGAAGCTTGGAGTCAGTCATGACCTGCTCCCATGACGGCCGCCACCTTTTCTGTCCATCCCCAGGTTTAGGATATAGGAAGAGCAGATCTGCCTGAGACCAATCTGGTATCATGTCCACCAGTGCTATCCATGCATCCTCCTCAGACTGCTTTCCATAGTACGCTGGTATAGACCCTGAACCCACAACATATGCCATCCCCGCAATTTTATCCACAGGATGTGTTGACACCCGCTTCTGCATCTCTGACAGCACATCATACAGTCTATATGTGTTATGCTGCAGTGATGAGATTTTCTCCTCAAATCTTGCCTGTAGCCCTTCATCGCCAGTGTTCCCACCAATGATTGGATTCTGGTTGATCTCCTGCAGTGTCCATGCACACTTGAACCAACATCAGGTGTTCTCCCAGTTATCAGCATTAGAGCTCAATGGCCATCCCAGCTCACTCAAGTAGTACATCACTCTCTCAGCCTCGCTATACACATTTCTGATGGTGGGAATGTCTACTTTCCACTCTTCCTCATGCAGATCCTCCCTGGTCCCCCCCTTTTGTCTCAGACAGAGCACATCAAGCCATGCATACTCCGCTCCCTAGGGCTCCAACCATTTAGTTTATATTTGACTGGTCAGGTAAAATAAATCGAAACGGTTCAAAAACAGTTTGTAAACTATTTGTAAACAGTTTATAAATGGTTTTGAACATGTGACTCCCAATAAGTTGTATAACCTGGTGTAACTAAGCATTTAATTATATGGAAAGTACATTGTAATACTCTATCACTTAGATACATCCTGAACCTTGCAATGGAAGCTATACAGTATAATTTAGATGAAAGAAATGATATGCAGGTTGCTCACCAGCATGTCAGATCGAAGCGGAAGTTGCCGAGCCAGCTATCAGTCAGTGAATATTTGCCCTCATGGCGACCTCCTGAGTACAAATGAGCACAAGTCCATTGGTAGACAATATACACAGTCATCCTGAAGGATAGCTAACTAATTAGCCACAAGTTCAATGGGGAACTATTTAATGTTTATTTACTGTTTGTTTATCGTTTGTCTCGAGACTTAAACTTAAATGGTTTAAACCATTTATTTTTATGTTTATAAACAGTTTTTAAACTAAATAGTTGGAGCCCTACCGCTCCCAGATTGAGCATCTCAATCTGAATGAGATCCAGGCTGATGTCTTTAGGGATTGGCACAGGCCACCTGCGTCCATTGATGGGTGTCATTGTATCCTCATGATCTTCTTTGTCCATCCAAGCATGGGATATTCCCCATGGCTCTCATCGTGCAACCCACCATGGCACCACCCAGTTACTAATCAGATCCCAGACGCACCAAGGGGGCACATGTAGATAGATAATTCTATCTTCAATGATGACATCTTGAAGCATCTCTCAGTGCTGCACTTTGCACTTTGGTAGATCATCTACAATAGTGACCAAGTTGTTGTCCCAAAATGGGCAGAGATAGGCAAATGCAGTGCCAAAGTCCCATTTCTGCATGATACAGTCCTCAAGAACAGAGTATACCTGTGGAGTGAACAGGGTGTCTGACATGCTGAGAGTGGTGTTGAGCTTCTCCAACAGTCCCTGAATGCCAAGATTAGAGCAAAGAGTGTCAGTGAGAGTGGATGGTATGATGGGCTTCTTGCCAATGTAGGACCGTTGCTTAAGCACTGGAATGGATGTTTGGTCCATCCCAGTGGGAGCGGACAGGGTGACCTTGGGAAGCCTCTCATAGTAGTTCTTGAGGTATACTATACATTATTTAATGCTCTTCTTTCCATGGTTTTACATACTTACTGGTTTACTATTGTGCTTGAAGGGTTTAAGAACATCATGGTAACTGAGAAACCATTTGCGTTGACATGCTCTGAAAGCATTTACATGTGTAATTTTGCAATTTGTACAAATGAATACAGATTACAATGTTCAGATACTAAGGTACTAAGAAACACAGCAGAGTGCAATGGTTATAATGCCAGTAATGAGATTAACAGAGTAAAGCTGGGTGGAGCACATGACTTAACCTAAGAATGGTACTAGAAAGGCTGCACTAGGTATAAAGTCCCAGTGCTTGACACTGAGTGCTCTGACAAGGCATAGCACATGTATGCTAAGAGTAGAGCAGGACACACTTGTGAGATAATTAAGACTTCATGCAATATTGATCTACGACATGCAAGGCATGGATGACCTGGCACTTAGAGCTCTAGACTTGTGATGTCAGGATTTGAGTAAATCCAAAGTCCCTGACTTCAGCTGAAGTGCATAAGGTCTAGACAAGAAGCTAGTTGCCTTCACTACCATAGAATTCCCTGGAAGAATGATATGAAGAGAAATAAGACTCACGTGCTAGACTGCAACCCTGAGGAGATAGCAACTGACATCAATACACGTGTCATGGCACTGCTAACCGATGTCATGACACTCAGAGACAGGATCTGGCCCCAGGCCGGACTCCTGAGTCAGCACCAAGCTATGGCATGATGATTGTGACATGCGTGGGATGCAGGCGAAAGAGCTGCGCAGCTTAAATAATACTATATTTAGTGGTACTAATTTATAGGACATAGAATAGATAAATAGTGCAGTATAATTGTAGTGTACAAGTTTCAGACCCCCATTGTAGTTGCGCGCAAGCCTCCAGCTTGACGCCCTAGCTTCAGGAGTAGTTTGTAACTTCGAGCAAGAGAATAGACCTTAGATTAATAGCATATTGAGTGAATTGAGTTGTGCGTGAGGCATAGAAAGCTAGTGTGGCACTTGTGCTACTGTTAATTGGTTGGTTGACTTGTGCTCTAACCTGAGAAGAGGTGTTTGGTGTCATTGTGGATGCACTCTTGTGCTTTAAGGGTTTCTTGTGACATGAGGTACTACAGATGGCAGAAGTTCAAACCCTTTGGCTTGATTAGTACTCGCTTGAAGGTATATATTTCCCAAGTGGCATAGGTTCAAACCCTTTGGCTTGTGGATGGCATGTTATAAGGTTCTTGTGTCTCTGAATTGCATAGGTTAGAACCCTGTGGATCTATGATTGGTTTGGAAGCTTGAGCATGTAGGTTTGAATCCTGTGGCTTTAGTGGAAGGTTTTGTGAAGTGTTTCTGCTTAGAGCGTGAAGCTTTGAGTCATGTATAGTGTGTTTTGAGTTGTTTGAGATCATTCTGTGTGTTGCTCTAGACTTGTTGAGGGTTTTGTGTACATCTTTCAAACATTGTGTGTATTGTACTACACCTTGCCTTGAGGCCCCGCAACAAATGTCGCTTCTCTTGTTATTAAAAGTCTTCAGACTTTGAGAGATCTAGATAGTCACTGCATGCTATCACTATACATGTGTATTGAATATTCTAAGAGTTTCGTTATCCTAATTCATTCTGCTTCTATCACATCAGAATCCCCCATGAACTTGAGGGTTTGTGTGTGTAGTGTTGGGTGTAGGTGTGATCAGTGTCTTTGACACTGTTGCATTTCTAGCTTGTGCACACAGAGTCTCTTCAGCATCTATCCATTTTGAGTATTCCTGGCCATAGCCAACATAAGGATATTAAATATTGCAACCAATGCAACTGCATATACTTTGGGACTTTAGGATGTTGATGGGGTGTAGTACCGAGCCATGATTGTGAAGGCTGTATCCAAAGTACTATGATGTGGACTGTGACAGATGCACTGGTACCATCAAGCAAGATGGACCCTGAATTCAATTCCAGCCTGCCTGAAGAGGACATGTTATTGCTGAGATCTTGAGACGAGTGCACAAGTACCTACAGGAATAGTGCATCTTTCCCTCACTCTACTGATTGATTAATTGTCAGCAGCATCAACAATCTCAAAGGAAACTGTACCACAAGTGGTACCAAGACTGTATGCACATGAAACAATGCTACTCCAATGTCTGACAACCATGTCTGCAACACAGCATTCTACCATAAGAATTAAGCTGGCCCTGCTCGACGTCGCTCCAGTCTCCCCATGCCACCCACAGTCTTGTTTAGAAGAATACCAAGACAAACCCAATTGATTATCAATATCTAAGTACACCATGAGTGCTTCTACTGTATTCACCCTTGAACTTAATATTGGTGATTGTGTGTGTGTGTGTAATTTAGTATCTAGATTGATAATCTAGACACTTGTTGCATTTGTGTGCTGCCCATTACTGAGCACATCACCGTAGTAGAAGGAAATATGACCCTCATTGATGTCAAAGCCAAGGAAGGGGGCAGAAGCATGAACAAGGTCAACAATAGCAAGGAGGAAGCAATGCTTTTTTCAAGACCTGCTGTTCAAGTATTTGTTCAAGTGAATGCAATGATGACAATGATGTTGTCATAAGTGCTCTGGAGTCTCTGGTTATCAGAACACAAGCAGAATTGGAGGTAAAGAGCTACATAAAGGAATGGATGAACAAACTGAGGGCCTGTGGTATGATGATGCATTTATAGTAGTCTTATTTCCCCTCAGGCTTGTCCTTTTGACATCTTACCCCATTTTCTCACCAGTACATCACCACTTTGTAATCACAATATACAACCTCTAGGATAGATATTTTGTTATTTTTTCAACATGATCATAGACAGTCTTCTAGTATCAGTCTCTTTTGTGTGTCAGTGGGTTGAGTTGAAATCATTCAAACTATAACCTGATTACTTTGATTGTTGTTCTCTACCTAAGGGGATGAGAAAGCAGGAGGGTCATGGTGATGTTTGCAGTAGTTTGACTTAGAGGGAGGCATGGGGACTAGGGCCATACCATGTCCAGGGAATGGATTGGAGGGCTGGGACCCCAAAGAGTGTGCAGATCACCCCCAATTAGGGCTTTTTACCATCCCAGGATTGACCAGTAATCAATGGTAATGAGCAGTAATGAGCAGTAAGAAATTTAAGCTCTAGATTTCTGGATTGAGAGCAGTACTACCATGTATTCCTGGGAATTCCCATGAATTCCTGCTAATTCCTGTGAATTCCCACAGATTACTAACAATTACTGTGAATAAGTATATGCTGAGCCAAAAATATGTGGTGTTCTTATTTTTGTCTCTAAACTGACACCAGAGTTCTAACCTATGTGACCCAGAGACACAATATCCTAATAAAACACCATCCACAAGCCACAGGGTTTGAACCTATGCCACTTGAAAAATGCATTCCCTAAAGTGAGTACTAATCAAGCCAAAGGGTTCAAACCTCTGCCATCTATAGTATCTCACATCACAAGAAAACCTCAAAAGCACAAGAGTGCATCCACAATGACACCAAACTCTTATTCTCAGAGTAGAGCACAGGTTAACCAATCAATTCACATCAAAACACAAGTACCATATTAGCTTTCTACACCTTGCACATTACTCAAGTCACTTAGAATGTTATCAATAAAGGTCTATTCTCTCGCTCAAAGTTACTAATGGCTTCTGAAGCTAGAGCATCAAGCTGAGGGCTTGGGCACAACTACAACAGGGGTTCAAAACTTGTACACTACAATTATACTGCACTATTTTTTTATTCTACATCCTACAAATTAGTATCACTATATATAATATTATTTAAGTTGTGGAGCTTCTTTGCCTGCATCCCATGCATGTTATTATTATCATGCCATAGCTTGGCACTTACTCAGTCCTCTGACTCAGGGCCAGATTCCCATCTCTAAGCAACACAACATCAGTTAGTAGCACTAATCCATGTGTGGCAATGTCACTTGTTATCTCCTCAGAGCTGCAGCCTATTACACACCTCATATCTCACTTCATCATATTCCTTTGAGGCTTTCCATGGTAGTTAAGGCAACTAGCTTCTTGTCTAGGCCTCATGTGCTTTGGCTGCAGTCAGTAACTTTGGATTTATTCAAATTTTGATATTATAAAGTCTAAAGTGCTAAGTGCCAGGTTGGCTGTGCCTTGCATATTATAAATCAATGTTGTGCATATAGTATAGCCTCATTGCAGAGTTATCCATTTTCCCTTCTCTTGTTCAGACTTGCACAAGTGTTGCACTAAGAGCAACACCAAATGTGACAGGAATCCACTTTTTCCCTTTCATCTCCTATAGTTCACTTGCAAGATCCTATAGAACTTCTCTACTGGTGATGGTGCAGTCAATCAGGATGTGCTCCATTGTCTCCATCACTTTACAGTAGAGGTATTCACCTCTCACAGTGTATTGGGAACCTAGGTGTTCCTAGAAGGCTCTAATCTTAAAGGCGCTTCATAACATCTTCCACAGGAAGCCTCTTATGGGATGTGAGATATCCTTATAGTGGATTGATATTCACAGCCTGGCTTCTAGGGGTTCCACTCTATTTATCTCAGTAACAGTGTCCACTACTTACTGGATTGTCCTCCATGTTGATGACTGTTCTTTCAGTTTATCATGCTCTCATATCAGTTGGTATGTCTGGCTTTAGAAGAGTGCTGACAGGTGCACACCATCAATGGCAAATTCATGGCTTATTTTAGTGTCAGCTGGTACAGCTTTGTCAGCATCCAGTTGTGCTTCTCACTCAGTCATAGCATCAGCACCTAGTTGCAGAGTATCTTGTATTATTGAAAAACTTGATTACATTGAGGTGCACTAAACCACTCACACACACACAACATCTTGATTACTGTGATTTCACCTTAATTTTCTAAGCTCTCTCAGAGTTTTAGATGTTGCTATTGTCACAGATGTCTAGGTTAATCAGTGCTGCAACCTAAGGTGAACTGAGCTTTGTTCACTTGCCCATTCACACATTTACTAAGTATTCACCTATGCCAGACTGCATGCAAGCTTTGCTTATTTATCTATTATAAGAGCTTATAATCATATTTTGTGCACCTGGTGAGGCTCTACCTCTACCCTTATGTTTTCACATATACTTTTACATTAAGCTTAAGTTTTTTTATCTTAGTATCTCAGTCCCTTAATCCTCAGAGTCAGAAACCTATTGTATTTTTTGTCACCCACCCTTATCTCTCTATTGTACTTGTTTTATTTTCTTGTATATTGTATTTGTATCAATGTGATGATCTCCTCAAAAGAGAGATTGCATTGCAGGGACTTGGAAATTGATGATGTGAATGAGAGAATAGGTTTTGGGACAATGATGAATTGTGAGAACCGAGTTCTCAGGCACCCAAATTGAACAACCCAAGCCAAGGAGAGATTTTGCACCTCAGAGGTCTGGAGGAATGTAAGAGGTGTGGTTGGAGTGAGCCCAATGGAGGGAGGAAGAAATGTAGAGGAGACATGACTGTTCGACCTCTATGTAGAGTTTGTATGCATCACTACACCAATGGCCTAGTAGTTAAATCTCATAATCGGAGCAACTGGCAGCTGCTGCAGCTGAGGCACCCCTGCAACAGAAGCTGTGGCCAGCAAAGAGGGATGGATCGTATCTGGCCTTGCTAAGGGCTTCACAGATTGCTGAGATAAATGAGCTTTGGGAGAGTGGCTTGTAAGGATCATCTGGGGATGAAAAGAGTGGTCTCTCCCTGTCGTTGGTGTATGATCCTTTGAAGAGCTGCTTAAGTGCAGCAATAGGGTAAGTTGGTTTGCCTGGAGCTGCTGTAAGTCAAATAGTGACACCCTTGCAGAACGGGTCTGTTTTTGATGCAGGGATGAAGATTGAAGCAGATTCGGTGTTTTCATATGATGGAGAGAACTGGACTGAGGCTCTAGAGAGATAGGTCTCAGCTGAGAAGGTAGCTTTGGCAATTTTGAGGTGAATTCTCCACAGCAAAGGAGCCCAGCATAGGTGATGCAGCATGCTGCATAAATTGTGTGGTATCCAGGCTTTTCCAGCTTGAGGTGCGAGAGAATGTCTGTGAGGACAGCAAGGGTGATAGGTTGTTTAGGTTTGCAATTGCATTCTCTATGAAATCATTTGATTCCATGAATGAGATGCTGTATGAGGGGAGAGTCTGTGGCAGTGAAGAGTAAACCGAGGTCTGTATGCATCAATCAGATATGGGTGAGGTAAGCCTTGATGGTCTTGGGCTGAATGCAGGGGCCAAGCAATGCAACCCATTGCATGATGGATTGTTGTAATGCAGGGAGAATGGATCCATCTGAATTGGTGAGGGAGTGGAGCTGAATGTACTTAATGAATGATTTCTGACTAGTGAGATAAGTTGACCATGTGCTGGAGGTGAGCCTATACTATAGGTAAAATGCAACGGTCTTTGTGAGTTCTGCATGCCATTGATACCACCAATCTGGAGGCACTTCAAGGAAGGCTGCTTGTCAAAGTAAGGGGCAAGTTGAAAGAGATGAGTATATGAAAATAGGAGGCAGCATCAGCAAGAGCATTTTCAGAAGAAGAAAGCCAAATGGAAGAGAATATAAAGTCGAGGTGGCAGGCTAGACCAATAAACTGCCAGAGAAAACACATCATCAGAGGTGAATGTATGGTGAGCTTATTTAAGGCTTCAAAGACTGCCTCATTGTCAACGTGGAAGATGATGTGTTTGCTGTGGAATGCTTCTCCCCAACAAAGAATGGCATGGAGTACACTGCATGGAGAATCCAATATTTTAGCCTAAAATATTGAATTTTATAACTATTTATTTTTCCTGACATCTAAGCTAAAATATTGAAATATTATTTTAAATATTATTTTAATATTCTTGTTTATTGAAAAAATATTGGAAATTTCTCAGATATTACAAATATATTGAAAATATTATCTTGATATTTTAATCTAATATATTGAAAAAATACATAGTTATAGAATTCAATATCTTAGATTAAAATATTGAATTCTCCATGCAGTGGTACAGCATACATTTCCTTGATTTGAATATGGTAATGGCATAATTGATGTGGTGTGCAAGCAGAAAACCATTGTTTTGCTAAAGTGCCACCTAAACATTTTGAACCCGAGGCATCTATATAGATGTAAGTTGTGTCACAGTCAGGTTTGATAAGATGAATACCATTCCAGTGAACTGCAATATTGAGCCACCAGTCTAGGTCTGCATGGACTAGTTGTGGAATTTGTTGTTGAGCGAAGGGTGATCGGAAAGTGGAGGAAAAATCATGCATAGACTGAATGAAGGCATGGGAAGTGGGAATGACCTGTGAGCAAAACTGAAGGTACCCGGTCAGCTTGTCAAGGTCATAAAGTGAGCAGGTCTGTTGTAGCTTCCATGACTGGAGAAGTTCACGAAGGAAGGCAAGCTTGATATCACGAGCCTCCATCTTGATTGAATCCAGAATGATGGTGAGATATTCAATGACAGTAGCTGGGCTATCAATCTTCGAGGGTTGGAATTGCAAGCCAAGCTGTTTCATGAGAGCTAACATCCACTCCAGAGTCTTCTGAACTGTATCGTAAGAGTGCTTCAGGGAGAAGATTCCCAGAAAATCATCAAGGTAATGTCGAATACAAGCAGGAATGTGATCCTGGATAATCCAATGCAGCACTTCTGCAAAGAGATTGAATATGTATGGCACTGAGCGAAGGCCAAAGCATAGAACAAGATTGTAGTAGAACTTGCTGCCCCATGTAAAGCCCAGGAGATGCCAGTTTTCTGGTCAGATGGGGATCTGGCAAAATGCCTGCTCTAAGTCAAGTTTAATCATTAATGAACCAGCTCCAGAAGCTACAAGATTGTCAATGGCTTTGCAGAACATATCATAGACTATGGAAGCCTCAGAGTCGGGGATGCCATTGTTTACGGATGACCTGCATGGCTATGAGAAATGGAATGTTACGCCCGAACCTCGGGTAAGACACACAGGGCGTATAAAGGCTGCTTCGTGTTCGGGCAGTCACCTCTATAGCCGCAGAGTATGCAATACGAGGCGGTATAACACTTAGTCGAGCTCGGCAAGCGAGGGAGTAAAGTTTGGTATATATAAACGTAGTTCGAAACTAGGGTACATAGGTGAGACCGTAGTTACTTATATACGAAAAAGAATGTTCTAAGAATAGCGGGAATGGAGCATGGTGACAGCGTGTGGACTGGACCATGCAGAAGTCATTCGGTTGGTGGACATAGATGAGAAGGGATCGGATCTTGATACCTTGTTATCTATGGCCTGATTCATGTTACGATTAGATACGCTTTTAGCGCCGTTGATTAGATAGGCGCTAAAGATTAGATAAGGGAAAATCGTAACATTACCCCCTCATTAAGGCAGGCGTCCCGACTGTCATTAAGACTTGCTTGTCCCTCTGGCGTCTGCTGTTTTTGACTCGTATTCTTCGATTGCTTCTTGGGCGTTGCCCATTTCCGCGTCGCGGACCCATGAATTATGTTCGCGAGTCCATCCTTTCCACTTGACGAAGTAGTCCGTGACGGTTCGTGACTTTTTTCCTCGTCCTCCCCTGATTGTTCGTGGTTTGGAGTCGAGGATTTCTTCGATTTCGTGTTCCTCTTCTCCATCGATAAGATTGGGCAGCGGAGGAGGCAGGATTTCCTGGTTGGGAAATGACGGCGGGGTGTATGGATTTAGAAGTTTTTCGTTGAATCTGGGGTGAATCTTCCAGTGTGGGGGAAGTTTGAGCTTGTAGGCGGAAGCTCCTGCTTTGTCGAGGATTTCGAATGGACCAACTCGTTTGTCGTCCAACTTCTTTTTTGGCCTGGGGAGACGGAGGTTCGTGGCGTCTAGCCACACCCTGTCTCCGATCGCGTAGCTTCGCGCGCTGCCTTTTCGCTTGTCGTATTGTTTTTTCATGGTTCCTGCTGCCTTCTCGAGCGCTTTCTGGGTTTCTTTATGAATGCGCGTCATTGTCTTGGTGAAGTCTTCAGCGGCTGGGCTGGAGAAGGAATAGTACTCCGAGGAGTCTGGTAGGACTCGGGGGTTTCGGCCGTAGAGTACCATGAAGGGGCTCTTGCCGGTGGCGCTATGGACTCGGTTGTTATGCGCGAATTCTGCAAGTGGCAACCAGTCGGTCCAGTCATTCTGTCGGTAGTTAACGAAGATTCGGAGGTATTTTTCGACCTCTTGGTTAACTCGTTCGGTCTGTCCGTCAGTCTGTGGGTGGAAGGCCGTGGACGCGTTCGGTGTGATGTCAAGGAGTCGATAGAGTTCTTTCATGAACTTGGAGACGAATTGGGGTCCTCGGTCCGAGATGACGACTTGGGGCATACCATGTCGTGCATATACGTGGTCGCGTAGTATGCGAGCCCAGCCCTCCGCGGAGAGCTCTACGTTACAGGCCACCGGGATGATGGCTTTCGAGAATCGGTCGACGATTACGAGTAGGGCATCACAGCCGTTCGAGCTTGGTAGACCAGTGACCATGTCTACCGAGATGTGAGTCCATGGTCCTTCGGGGATGGCGTTAGGGATGAGTGGGGTGGCCTTTGGCTGCGTGCTCGTTTTGGTTCGTTGGCAGACCTCGCATCCCTTGACATAGGCTTCTACCATCTTCTTCATCTTGGGCCACCAGAACTCTCTGAGGACCAATTCCTTCGTTTTCTCGATGCCGGGGTGTCCAGCCACTATATGGTCATGACATCGGGCAATGATCTCCCCTCGGAGGGAGTCTTTTCATGGTACGTAGATTCGTCCGTCGTATTTAAGAAGTCCTGCTTCACGGGATACTCCTCGTTCATGGTGGACGGAGGCGGCAATGCCCTCGTCCCATAGCTCTTCCTGTCGAGTGATCTCTTCGACTCGATGGATGATTTCGTTCGTGGTGGGCATGATGAGAGCCCGGAAGTGTGCGGGTTGAAGTACGATCATGTCGCGGTTATCCTCCTTTCCTTGGTCGTGGTCATCGCGTCGGGATAACAAGTCGGCTTTTTGATTGAGAGCGCCGGGTTTGTGTCGGAGAGTGAAGTGGTATTCCGCCAGTTCAGTGACCCAGCGCGCTTGTCGTCGGTTCAGCTTCTGTGGTAGTCGGAAGTACTGGAGATTCTGGTGATCAGTCCAGATTTCGACGTCTTTGGCGGCACCCATAAGGTAGTGGCGCCATTCGGAGAGCGCGAGCATGATTGCGAGCAACTCTTTGTCGTAAATCTCGTAATTGCGTTCTGTTATGGAGAGTGATTTCGACATGAAGGCAACGGGCCTCCATTTTCCGTTCTGTTTCTGACTCAGGACCGCGCCTACTGCCCCTTCGCTGGCGTCAGCCTCTACCATGAAGGGATCGGTCTCGTTGGGGATGGTGAGGACGACGTCTTCAGCCATGCGCTTCTTTAGTTCTGCGAATGCGTGGTCCTGATCCGTGCTCCATTTCCATGCGGCTAGTCCGGTAAGGGCGGTGAGCGCCTTTATGACTGTAACTCCTTCTTTTTCGTTGGCGTAGGCCATTTGGCTATCCCAGCAATCTTGACGGGATCCATTCGTACAGAGTCCTGGCTGATGATGACGCCCAGGTACTCGGTTTCTAGAACTTCGAATTCGCACTTCTTGGCCTTGAGGAACAGCTTATGTTCTCTCAGGCGTTGGAGTACTCGTTTTACGATTTGTCGATGTTCGGTTCGGTCCTTGGTGAAGATAAGAATATTGTCGAGGTAGATCGTGACCTTCCCTTCCCCAATGAGGTCGCGGAAGATGTCGTTCATCATCCACTGGAACGTGGCTGGCGAGTTTGTCAGTCCGAAGAACATGACCGTGGGTTCGTAGAGTCCTCGATTCGTACGGAAGGCGGCTTTTTCTTCGTCGCCTTCTTTGATGCGGACGTTGTTGTATCCCCATCGGACATCAAGTTTAGTGAAGTACTTGGCACCTCGTAGTTTGTCGATGAGCTCCGAGATGAGCGGGAGTGGGTACCGGTTCTTGATCGTCATCTCGTTCAGTTTCCGATAATCTTGTACGGGTCGGAGCGAGCTGTCCTTTTTCTTCACAAAGAAGAAGGGGGACGCGAACGGGGATTTCGAGGGATGGATTCGTCCCGACTCTAAGTTTTCATTGAGGAACTTATCGAGCTGCTCTTGTTCGTTTCGGTTTAGCGGATAGATCTTGCAGTCTAGTGTCGCTTTGGCGTTCGGGATTAGCTCAATGGCATGATCCCAAGGTTTTCGTTCGGGGAGTTCATCGAAGTTCTCTTTAGAGAACAAGTCGCGGAAGGATTGATACTGCTCGGGCACCAATTCTTCAAAGCTCTTTTTGGGCTTGTCGGCGTGCGCTGCGGCAGCCAGGTCATTGGCGTGATGCATGGCGTGAATTACCAGCTCTTCTTCCATTCGGACGGCGAGAATGGTGTCTCCTTCCTCGAGTTCTTCGTCCCACCGGTCATCGGGATCGGCGTCAGGTAGGTCGAGTCGGTTTCCGGCGCATTGGCAGCGGCCAAAGATAACCGTTTGCGTCTTCCAGTTGACCGAAGGGTTGTGGCGCTTCAGCCAGTCGTGGCCTAGGTACAAGTCTTTCGAGCCTAGGTTCGTGACGGCGAGGTCAATGCACTCAGCATGTCCCCCGATCGTCATTCGGAGTTCGACGTAGTCGGTAATATCCCCGCCGGCGTTTCGGGTTCCGTCGGCATTATAGACGGGGATCGGTACGAGCACCTTTCTGGTCTCGAGTCGGTGTTTCTCGACGAAGCGTTGGTTGATGGCGCTACTAGTGCAGCCGCTATCTAGGAGTCCCTTCGTGGACAGTGTTTGTGTCCCGGTGACCGGGTTCAAGAGAACGTCGATCATGAAATCGGTCTTTTTACTCTCGAGTCGATGAATAATGCAAGGGGGTTCGCGGAGTTCGTAGAGTCGCTCTCTGGCGGTCTCTCCTCCTGCTTGTAGCTTGTTCATGAGTTCGTCGGTCAAGTCGTTGGCCCTGTCCTTGTGTATCCATACTGCAAGGGCGGCGCAGGCGGCGTTGTCGTTTCGTGCTTCGATGATGGCGTGAAGCGTCCAGTCGACCTCAAAGGGTTGCATCCAGCGGTGAGGGGCCTCTTGAGTCTTCGCACTAGTCGCTGAGGACGTAGCTACCGTCGACGAGGTCACCTCAGGTCTCGGAACGTAAGTCGTGGTCACTTCCTTTTGAGGAAGTGACCGTTTCGGGGGTGTCGGTGATTCTGGTGGCGTGGGTAATGCCGTCGTTGTTTGCTTTGGGCTTACTACTGGGGATCCTATAGCAAGCCACCGCTGATAGGCGGTGTCGTCTTCTTCGTCGGGAACTTCAATCATAGTTACCTTGTGCCCCCTATTCACTGCCTGGGCGCTAGCAGCTTCCTGTCCTGCGGCTGTCAGGGCCGTTGCGCATCCAACGGTTCTACTTCCTGAGTCGGTTGCATAGGAACGGGAGGTGCGTATCCCAGAGGCACCGCTCCCAGAGGGAGCAGCAGGTGGAGTCCACGTCGTTATAGATGGCGAAGAGTCGCTCGAGTTGCGACCGACGCTACCAGTTTCCTCTGGGCCCATAGGGTCCCTCGTTGCTTTCGGCGTTCCGGGCCGCCATTCGTCTCGATGAGCGCCCGTGCCCCGGAGGCACCTGCCTTGTGACTCGCTCTCGTTCCTCGTCCAGTGCGTCACCGGAGCCTCCTGTCGGGAAGGAGATTGCGACTCCGTCCTGCTCGCGGGTCCCTCTGTTCCCAGGGGAGGTTTCGCTTGGGCTATTCCCTCTAAACCACCAGCGAGGCTGGGGCCCCGTAGAGGCACCTTGCCGTCGTGCAAGGTGGCTTTCGCGGAGTCGGCGCTAGGCGCCTTCTCAGTCCCCTCCGGTCGGGCATTCGTCACTGCGGCGGTCCCGAAGGAGGGCCTCGACTGGTGCTTCGCTGTTGAGAGGGGTGTCGTTATGGTGGACAACTTGTCGTTCGATGCTTTCACTCGTGATGAGCTACTTGCCAGACGTTTAGCCGGTTGCGCAAGCCTGGGGACGGCGGCCCCGGTATCTAGGTCAGAGTCAGTCATGTCCCGAAGGACGTCGTATCGGTTCGTCGATTCTAATGCTGGTGAGCGGGTGGAAGTCGTAAAAGCCCGCCCCGAAACGTGGGGCGGGGGTATATTCGAATGCGCGATGGGTAAATTGTCTGTGTGTAGTATAAAAGTGTCAGACCGGCCGACAGAAGAGAAACGTTCACCAGTATCTAAGTCCTTGGTCGCCGTGGCGGAATCGAGCGCCCGACGACCTATCCTTTTACCTCCTCAATCTTGGTGTTCTCGGCGAGTGGTTCGACGTTCGTATCCACTGCCCGCACCTGCTCCTTCTTCTTGTGGGGGCAATCCCTGCTGAGATGCCCCTTCTCGTCGCACCGGAAGCATCGCCCTTCGTTGCGTTGCTTCTCCTTCTTCGCGTCGATCTGCATGGGCTCTCCCGCCCCTCCGTATGTCGTTCCCTTTGTCGTATGCCACCGTCCTGAGGCGTCGCGGCCTTTGTTGGCGCTGTCTTTGCCTGCTGGGGGACTTGTCGCGCCCCCGGTAGCGCTCTTGCTGCTGGGGGTGGTGATCTGCTTTTGGCCTCCCTGTTGGCCGCTCTTCTTCTCGTCTCGGTGTCCGTAGGACTGCTCGTGTGCTCTCTGCTTCTGTCGTTCCTCTGCCATCGTGGTAACCCGCGCTTTCCACTCTTGATAGGTACGCGGGATCCCGACTCCGATGTTCGCGATGATGGAGGCATATCCGAAGGGTATGCCTTGTCGGACGGCGAGGACTAAGGGTCCCCGGGGCGATTTGTCGGTGCGCCGCCCTGCCAGTTTGGCCAGGCGCTCCATCTTGCGGAAGAAGGCGTTGGCGTTGTCGTGCTCCATCTTGAGTTCCCGCATCTGCCGTTCGTGGTACTCTTCGACGGCGGGGTCCCTGAACTGCTCTTTGAAGAGCTTCAAGAAGTCGTCCCACTCCAGATATCGGTAGCGGGGTCCAGCTGCGTAGCTGTCTTCTTCGTCGTCTTCCGCGGGTTCGTACCAGTACTCGTCGTGGAGATGGACCCACCAGTCTTGAGCGGGTCCTTCGAGGTGCGAGGTCAGGAATACTATCATCAACGCTGGGTGGTTGAGATAGTACTGCCGGAACGCCTCGAAGTAGGTGAGGCAGTCTCCGACGAAACGCTCGATGTCGTCATGCTCTCTCTTAAAGAGAGCGGGGGTGCGCATCAGGATCGGTTTGATCCCTGCCATTGGTGGTGGATGGTTTTCCGGCCATGCCCCAGTGGGCCCGTGCATGGGCGGTCCGTTGTAGTTCCCTGGTCTGGGGACCGAGAACTGATCGCGGGGCGGTCCCCTCGGGGGTTGCTGCCCTCGGTCTTTTCCTTTCCTTGTCTGATCCAGTTCCTGAGTCAGGCGGTCGATTTCTGTGCATAATAACGCGGCTTGTTGGTGCGCTTGTTGAAGGCGCTGCGTGTCGTCGGGGGATGGAGCTTGTCCGGAGCCTCCACTTTTAAATCCTTCCATCCCTCCTTCTGGTCCCGCTCCTGCGATTCGTCGACTCGTTCGCTTCCCGGTGTAGTAACCAGGGCATCGCAGGTTCGGCGAGGAGTCGGGAAGTGGTCGTGGGAGTCTTGATTGGAACCCGAGATCTGGTCCGACGTAAAAGTCGGGAATGTCTTCGGTGATCTGGGAGGGTTCGAAGCCTGGTTCGAACGCGTATTGGAACCCGTCAAAGGGGTTCGTCGGGGGTTCCGTCCAAGTCTGGGCGGTCCCCCTGGAGGCGGGATAGGCGGAGGAGCTCTCGTTGTATGATGCTCTGCTCCTCCTCGGTACGGGGGCGTAGATCGGGGCGTCGGTGACCCAGGTGGGCTCGGAATAACTCCCGGAATCGGTTGGCATGGACTCGTGCCGCGATTTCCGCTGGTCGGGGTTCACCGAACGAGAATGGGGCTCCTCGGTTGACGGCGAGGAAGTAGTCCATGTCCTCGCGGGTTCGTTCACGGGGCCAGAGTGTTCTGGCTTCGACGTCGAGGCGTCGGACTTCCCAGGCGGCGACTCTGTGTGGGCCGAATAGGTGGATGTCGATGTCCGCAAGTGCGTTCCACTCGTAGTCCTCTCCGTGGGGGTTGAACGGGTCGGCGATGCTCCTGGGAGCGTTGTCGGGATCCATAAAGGGGTCGTCGACCCGCTCCGATTGTCGTCGTCTGATGACGGACTCGGGCTCTGATTCGGAATCGGTGTCGGAGTCCGTCTCAGGCCAAGGGTTTGGTGGTCGGACAGGTCGTCGTAGTCGTATCCCGCCGGCGACGGGAAAGGGTATGTCCCCGGGCCGGTCGGGGAGGCCTGTTCTGAAGGAGGTGTTAAACTCCGTTCGTCGGGATCTGTTAGCGCGTAGCGCCTGGGTGACGAAGTACGGTGGTACTGGGTCGAAGGAGTCGGGCTCGTAGGGGGAGTCCAGTACTGCAACGGGCTGGTCCCAGTTCCGGAATCGTTCGTGCTCTGTTGCGCTGGACCATGTCCCAGCCGGGTAGTCGGGGTCGTCGGGTGGAGGAGCCGTTGGAGGGCCCCAGGGGTCGTCGGGGTTCATAACCCATAGGAATTGGTTCGGAACGGGTTCCGGCTCTGGAGTTGGGGTCCTGCACGTGTTGCTGGGCCCTGGAGTTGCGTTTCGTGGGATGTCCTCCTGATTCGTTGGGAGCTCCGTGAGGTCCCAGATGACGCTCTCTGAGAGGGCGTGTCGGACGAGGGTGACCGTGGCGGTCCTGGTTGTCCGTACCCACGGGGGTTGTACGGCCATTCGGTGTTCGACATAGTGTCGAGGGAAGGGGGTGGTGTCGAAGTTGGTCCTTGGGAATCTTGCTGCTCGCAAGATTCCGATTTGTTCAAGTAAGTGTCGTAACTCGTTGGAGAAGGTGAGGGTGAGGAGGAAGATGGTAACGATGAGGGTGACAACGGCGATGGTGATACCAATGGTGATGGTTTGGACGGGGGTGAGGTTGGGGACCATAGGCGGTTTTGAAAATGTTCTATGACTCGCTGGAGCTCGTGTTTGAGGTAGAAGAAGAGGAGAAGGTCGTTGAAAAGGACTGCGAGGTTCTTTGGGTGTTCCTCTTCTTCAGGCGGAGTTGGGGTCAGAGTTCGGATTGACGCCGTCGTGGATGGTTACGGAGGGTTCAGGTCGGATGGTGTGATTGGGGATGTAGTGTTGCGGCGGAGGGTTTCGTTGTCTACGGGCGGCGTTCCTTTGTTGTTGGTCAAGGGTGTGAAGGGCAAGGAGGGTGAAGAGGAGTAGGAGGAGGATAATGGCGAAGGTGAGGATGAGGCTGACGATTTCTAGCTGTTTTTTGTTGAGCCCGTTTGGCATTTAGTCGGTGTTTAGGTCGTAGTCTCCACCGTAATACCCACAGTAGTCGTAGTGATACTGTTCGTCTTCGCTGTCGGTTCGGGTCTGGTATACCAGTCTCTTTGGGTATTTCCTTCCCTTTCTGCCTCTTTTCTTTCTTCCGCCTTTGTGGTTTTTGTGGTTTGGGTCTGATGCGTTCTTCTGGTACTTTGGTTGTCGGTTCGAGGGCATAAGGCTTCCGTGGTATGACACAGGAAGACTAGTAGAAAGTTTCGAACTAATTGTTATGCCCGAACCTCGGGTAAGACACACAGGGCGTATAAAGGCTGCTTCGTGTTCGGGCAGTCACCTCTATAGCCGCAGAGTATGCAATACGAGGCGGTATAACACTTAGTCGAGCTCGGCAAGCGAGGGAGTAAAGTTTGGTATATATAAACGTAGTTCGAAACTAGGGTACATAGGTGAGACCGTAGTTACTTATATACGAAAAGGAATGTTCTAAGAATAGCGGGAATGGAGCATGGTGACAGCGTGTGGACTGGACCATGCGGAAGTCATTCGGTTGGTGGACATAGATGAGAAGGGATCAGATCTTGATACCTTGTTATCTATGGCCTGATTCGTGTTACGATTAGATACGCTTTTAGCACCGTTGATTAGATAGGCGCTAAAGATTAGATAAGGGAAAATCGTAACATGGAATATACAGCAGATTTTGCTGTGGTGCTTGCATGTAATGGCATCTTGCAGTGATGAACAAAAGTATGGTAATGGCAGTTCAGCAAAAGGTCCACGGGTATGTCTGGCAGTGACCTAAGCTGCGATGTCAGCAGTGATGGTTATTGGATGTTTGGCAGCGGTTCAAAGATTGGAGCATGTCTGTGAGCAATCATGATTCTCACTGTAACCAATGTTTGCACCATGATGAATAATATTTATTATGGTTCCTACAAACTCTTGGTCAGGATAGTCATGTAAGTAATGATTCCATGCAGAGGCATTAAGAGATGAAGTAACGGTAGGTGGCAACGGTGAGCCAAGAGGAGGCTGATTGGTGCAAGGGCAAGTGTTAGGGTGATGTGGAGGAATGAGAGATGTAGGTGCAAAAAGATATGAATGTGGGAGTGGGGAGATGTCCAAAGATGAAGTAACTGGTTGACGAATGAGATCCTCACCAGAACATGGGTCTGGGTGAGAGTATGGTGAAGAGCGACTCACCCTTCTGGAGACCTAGGTGGATTTGTGAGTATAGGCACCATGATCCATCTTGCCACAAGTAGAACAGATGTGTTGACAACCCCAAGGACATCATGCTCCACTGCATTTGCCAATGTTCAAGTTGTGGCATGGAGTAGTTGTGTGATCTGCCAGTATAGCTTTCTTCACCATTGGAGAGGTGGCCTTGGCTTTCCTGTGAGGGAAAAGGTGTTCACCATAAAGCTCTAGGACAATGCATCCCCATCCTCCATAATCGCCATCAATCATTTTGCATTGCTGCTTAGTGAAGAATGGCATATGATAGGAGATGACCATGTGCCATTCATATTCAGAGGCAATTTTCGTCAGATGAGCAATGTAGCAGAAGAGCTGAACTGCAAGTAAGAACGATGTTGCCATTGGCTGGCAGTGTGCAACAAGGATGGAGAAATAGGTGGTCAGAGGCACAGCAATAGAGATGAGTGTCTTGTACTTCTTGAAAGATGCATCATTGTTTGACAATTCAAGAGTGGTACCATTGAGCTCCAAGGTTTTCCACTCTGTCTTATTGCAATAGTGTGGGTCCAGTTTGTACAGGTCAGAGCATCAAAGCTTGTGTTGGATAATAGAAGTAATTGTGGCCGCCTTAACTTCAGGGAACAGGGTGAAAAGTGAATTAGACATTCTGGCCATAGGGTTTCCCATTAGAGGGCCTAACCAAAGAGCAGGGTTGGGCTGTTGCTGCAATGATTGTTGAGGCTGTTGCGGAGGCTGTGTCTGGGAGCCTTACAGCTGTAACTGTGCCAAGAATTGTGCCGAGAGGGCTGTGACCCACATTTTCAGCTCGTTGAAGGCCTCAAGTGTAATGGGTGCAGTCATGGCTGATTCTGACATAACAAGAGATGGTGAAGGAGGAAGTGGTGGTAGTTCCAAATGATCAAGAAATACAGGAGGCTCATTGTCCAAATGGGAAGGAGTCTGATGTAGCTCTTGATTGGGAGTTTTGGGCTTCCAGCGACCACATTTGTCTCAAGGTTGAGGATTCTGGTTTGAGGCCAGATCAAAAGTTTTTATCTACGTGATGCATTGCACTGCGAGCAGTGAGTATGAGAGTGAAGAATCCCACTGCTTGCCATTCTGTATATAAAGAAAAAAAACCTAAGACAAGTATAAAGACAATACAATAAGAGAGTGCAAGAAAAGACAAGCATTGAGGCATGCATGAAATTTGAAAAAACATATCAAGACAAGATAGACCATAGCGATTGCACATTGACCCTGAACAACCCTTACTTGTTCACCAACTTTCTGTAGCCTGTCACACCCTGCAATGTGATGGGAGCTTGCTCCTGATTTACACTATTCTTGTGAATAAGGCAGAGAGATACATCAGACTATAAGTAGACTTTAATACAGCTTAGAAAATGTATTATTTAATGTAAAATCACAAAATCTATAAGTAGTCAGATACCAAATGTATCATCATAGATATAGATATCACCTATCAGGTACTCTAATATCCACAGGACAGATCTGGATGCATTTATATATGGATCCATGTTAGATCTTATTCTAGTGCTTTTCTGTAAAACTTAAGCATCTTCTCTTTCAGCATCTCTGCCTTCTCCAATTGTTCAAGCTCTTCATATGTTAATGCAAGATTGCCCATAGATGTCAAGGTGTAAGGATGACGCTCTCCAAGCACTTCCCTGCTAAGTTTAAGTGTCTCTGTCCCTAGCCTCTCTGCTTCCTCCAATTGTCCAAGTTCCTTATATGTCAATGCAAGATTGCCCATAGATGTCAAGGTGTAAGGATGATGCTCTCCAAGCACTTCTTTGCAAAGCTTGAGTGTCTCTGTATGTAGCCTCTCTGCCTCCTTCAATTGTCCAAGCTCCTTATATGTCAATGCAAGATTGCCCATAGATGTCAAGGTGTAAGGATGATGCTCCCCAAGCACTTCCCTGCTAAGCTTAAGTGTCTCTGTCTGTAGCCTCTCTGCCTCCTGCAATTGTCCAAGCTCCTTATATGTCAATGCAAGATTGCCCATAGATGTCAAGGTGTAAGGATGATGCTCTCCAAGCACTTCTCTGCAAAGCTTGAGTGTCTCTGTTTGTAGCCTCTCTGCTTCCTTCAATTGTCCAAGCTCCTTATATGTCAATGCAAG
This sequence comes from Armillaria nabsnona, assembly GCA_030407065.1. Taxonomy (NCBI): domain Eukaryota; kingdom Fungi; phylum Basidiomycota; class Agaricomycetes; order Agaricales; family Physalacriaceae; genus Armillaria; species Armillaria nabsnona. The sequence continues at coordinate 773,171 of JAUDQA010000021.1, forward strand.
ATTGCCCATAGATGTCAAAGTGTAAGGATGATACTCTCCAAGCACTTCTCTGTGAAGCTTGAGTGTCTCTGTCTGTAGCACCTCTGCTTTCTTCAATTGTCCAAGCTCCTTATATGTCAATGCAAGATTGCCCATAGATATCAAGGTGTCAGGATGATGCTCTCCAAGCACTTCCCTGCTAAGCTTGAATGTTTCTGTCTCTAGCCTCTCTGTCTCCTCCAATTGTCCAAGCTCTTTATATGTCAATGCAAGATTGCCCATAGATGTCAAGGTGTCAGGATGATGCTCCCCAAGCACTTCCCTGCGAAGCTTGAGTGTCTCTGTCTGTAGCCTCTCTGCCTCCTTCAATTGTCCAAGCTCTTTATATGTTGATGCAAGATTGCTTATAAATATCAAAGTATAAGGATGTCGCTCCCCAAGCACTTTCCTGCTAAGTTTAAGTGTCTCTGTCTGTAGCCTCTCTGCCTTCTCCAATTGTCCAAGCTCTTTATATGTTGATGCAAGATTGCACATAGATGTTAAGGTGTAAGGATGACGCTCTCCAAGCACTTCCCTGCGAAGCTTGAGTGTCTCTGTCTGTAGCCTCTCTGCCTCCTCCAATCATCCAAGCTTCTTATATGTCAATGCAAGATTGCTTATAGATTGTAAGGTATTTTGGTGATGCTTTCCAAAATAACACTTACAATACACCAAAGCCTTCTGCCATATGCCCTCAGCTTTTATATACAAGCCTGCATCATCAAAGATTCCTCCAAGACAAGTATAGATACGAAAAGTAGAATAGTTATTCTGCTGCATGCAATCAGCATGTGCAACCAGTAGCCGCCGAAACTGATAGTCAGCATCAGTCATGCCATCAGGTGTTACACATGCTAAAAGAAGCTGAGTCATATGATATACTCTATCCTTATCCATAATAGTCTCCTGAACACACATGTGGATAATAGAGTGAAATGAGAGAGCTTTAGTATTAGTATCATACATTGTAAGTGACAGATGGCTCAGCTCATCAATAGTGTCCTCCCATGATCCATTATGTGTAAAAAGTGACAAAAATTGCTTCAGCTCTCCAATAGCTGAATGTTCCTCTTCATTAGGCTCAATGTCATCACCAGTAAAGGCAGCTGCACGATAGAACAGCTCAACAGGTATGGCTTTGTGATGAAAAAAAGCACAAATCTGCATAAAAAGCTTAGTTGAAGAACTAAGCTGATCAAAACTAAGGTGGAAGGCACTAAAGACAGTTTTCTGATAATCATCAAGTGACCTCATCCTGTAATTGAGAAGTTTTTGACGTTTCTGATTAAAGCGGGAGAGATAGTTGCTAAGAGTATATGTTGGATTTGAAGCAATGTAAGCACCAGCTGTGGCTACAGCAAGAGCTTGACAGCCAAGTGCATCAACTATATTAGCTGCAAGCTGCTGATTGTTGTTGTTTACATCCTGATGTGCATGTTTCAGAAGGAGATTGATAGCCTCACTTTGTTCAAGGTCTGAAAAGTCAAGGTGAGCACCAGGAGATGTTATTTGATTAACCTCAGTGAGACGACTGGTGATGATAATGTTGCCATGATTGCACCATGGGATGTAGTTGCTCAGTTCAACCTCTGGATCATCTGCATTGTCAAAAATGAGGAGCCAATCCCCATGCATCCTTCCCAAGAAATCCTGAACATCATCAACTGATTCACCAATGCCAGCAGCTTTGCCAAGCTTCTTGAAGTCAGCAGCAAGTGTAGAATCTGAGGTAGCATCAAAAAACCACACATGCATGAATCTATTATTGTATCTCAATATCATAGGTTAACTGAATATACAACAGTCTTACCTGGATAAGTTCTCAGAAATAAATCTGAGCACCACCTGTGTCTTTCCAGTTCCACCCTTAGCCACAATGGTGATAACATGTAGCAAAGGAATGAAAGCTGACTCAATGGACCGACAGAGGTCATCAGCAGCCTGCTGGTCTGCAGAATCAGGCAACTCCAATGCACAAGCTAGTGAAGCAAAGTGGGACACAGATTTATTGGTGCTTGTTATAAGGATGGGATTATGCAGAGAGTAAGGAAGGTATTGGTCTAGTTCCAGGGAAGCATCCACATTTTCAAGAATGAGCAGGGAAGGGAGATGAGCATTGTCATCAGCCTTGATATTGTGTGCAATGGCTTTGAGTGCTTCAACTGAGCTCACATCCAGGAAAATAGCAGTGAATCTAAGTCATGTCAGCCAATATGATGCTGCAAAATAGACTACTAACCTAGATGAGTGATCAAAGCTGTAAACAAAAGCTGAAAGTGTGTTCCCATTTGTGCTGAAAAGAGTAACCACAGGTGCAGCAAGCATTCTTGACAGTTTTCGGAGGATGCTCTCACGGCCAGTGAAGTATTGGCTTGGAGCAGGGCATGCAAGCACATTAAGATTGAGGGATGAGGATAGAGTTGAGCTCTGCTGTATGGTTGCAAGGATTTTCTCCACACCATGATGTGTCTGCTCCACAGCAAGGTATGTCTGCTCCCCAGTGAAGTGTGTCTGTTCCACAGTAAGGCGTGTCTGTTCAACAGCAAGGCATGTGTCAATATGGATCTTTATCTGCAAAAAATAAGTCAGGAGTCAGAGGATTGTTTGAAAGCAAGTGCAGAGACAGAATTTACACACCTGGAAGACCTTGACTGCCATATTAATGCGTCCAACACACGACATGGCTTCTGCCTTAAGAGTGCTGCACTCTAGCACCAGCCTTCCTGCACTCACATCCTGGTATTGTATCACAGCCTCGAGAACCTCCCTCAGGCAGCTCTCGAGCTCTCGAAATGCAGCCTTGACGTCGTCAGGCAGCGGCGCTGAATTGTCCCACCCATATCGGAACTCCAACACGATATCGCGGACCTTGATCAGATCACCCTTCACCTTGTCCCATTCTCCCTTACATGCATTGACTTCCTGTGTGGTGAGATGGGGATTAGTACACTGAGCTCATGGCAAAACGACGATGCACATCGATGACCTTGATGGCTGTACTTGCCAGTCCTGTCACCACCTTGACGTATGGCACCTTGTCTAGCACCTCGCAAATGGCTTGTACGATCCCCAGAATCACGGCCGCGTTGGCGGTCTTGTTCCCAGACGAGGTTTCAGTGATGTTATCATTATCCTTGGTAGTCGGAGTCTGAGTACTGGCAAGAGGCTGGGAGGTGGTGGAGGAGCTTTTGTTCGACTGTGAAATCGCACTCTCACTATTTGATGACATAGCAACAACACTGCCAGTCGTATCGGTGTAACCACGTTTCCATTGACGCCCAAAAATCCTGCTGAATTTGCCCTTGCCCTTGACAGAGGCAGTATCCGAGACATTTGAGGGAGATCCAACAGCTTGGGCTGGCGTGGTTGAGGATGACAAAGCAGGCGATGAGCTGCTGAATGCATTGCCGTGCACGATCTGTTTCCGACAGAATATCTCCATGCTTGTGAGAGTGGTCGTGGTTTCTAGTCAAGTGTTGACACGCGGCAGGTCAGGCTTATGTGATACACAGCTGATCTTACACTGCCACTAAACCTACTTGGTCCTCTTACAAATCTTATCAAGGAAACTCTTAAAGTCCCTCTTCGATGTGCTCTTACCCTGATCAAGGCCTCAACCTCCATAATCTTCCAAATCATCGCAATAAGCTCCCCATAAACCTTCTCCTCATACACCTCGTACCTCTTCCTCAAATCCACGGTCGGGACTCTCAAACACCACCTTCACCCTCCCCTCGCACTCGGAATCCTTCCGCCCATAATTCTCATCAAGGACCCACCGCTGCTCAGTCGTACACGCCGCCACCGCGGTGTTCACGTCCCATGAACACTTGTTATGCAGGATATCTGTGCCGATCTCGTCGAGAAAGTCGTCTTGGATCTGATAATACTCGCCGAGGGGGATGAGGATGGATTAAATGAGGCATAGGGCTCGATGGCTTGTTTCTCGGAGGGGTGGGATTGTGGGATACAGAACGTGAACATGGCGAGGGCGACGGGGAGGCAGAAGGCGTAGTATGCAGTTTTGTAGATCATGATCAATGAATATCTTCATATAATGGTCAAAACAAAGCCCAACGTCAGTGGAAAGAGGTACGCACTTTTTCAGAGAGAACTTGCTCAAATCAATTTCGTTCTCGATAAACTGCCCCATCTCCGTCTGGAACGTCGTCTCCAGGAAAAGCCCCAGAATATCAACAGAGTAGCTCTCCCCGTGGAAATGCTTCTTGAGGTTATATATCGCAGCCTCGAGCATGAACAAGTCGTTGATGGCGATTTGACCGACTTTGGGGATGCGATACCAGCAGGGCTGGCCTCGGCATGTGAACAATGAATCCATCATGTCATTTGAAAAGAAGAAAGCTTGAAGTTGTGAGTGGGAGGGTGAGAACGGGAAAATGGGAAGATACGGAAAGTTGGACGCACGAGCTCGATGCCCCAGCCGAGCATGGCAGCCTTTAGGTACTCGTCGTTCGTCAGTGAGGTCCCCTTGATGATCTCGGCGGCGTCGATGACGGACTTGCCGCGGTTCAACTTGCTTCCAGGGACGTTGTAGTCGGGATTCTATCAGAGAAATGAGCCCGATTCCGTTTTTGCATGAAGGTCTCTCACCCGCTCATACCAATAATCGCATCCTTGGACATGCCATTGCCTGTAATGTAGTTGAGCAGCTCCTAAGGCTTGATAACCTTCCACGCTCCTTCGAAACACGCACAGCGGACAGCCTTGTCGGCCAACATATGTAATGAGCGTGGATGGACGTGATAGATGGACATGATAAGAAGGTAGTGGTGGGTTGTGTTGGGGATTTTGTTTGTTCGCCGGATAATAGCATCTCTTTCCTGGAAGGATGTGGAGGATGACAGGCGGCGCAAAGATCTGAGTCTCAGATCCCAACATTCAGAACGCGAACACACCCCACGGTAGTCTCCATCCCGCTACACTGACCACACATTCATCTCCTCCACGATTTTAAATCTCGCTGACTTCGCTCGCCAACAGTAAAAGGGTCTGATGACTGGCCAGACCCAAATACTAGTCGCATTGCTGTATCCTGGTTTTCCTGTAGAAGGCAAAATAGGATTTTTTGGAAGTGTAGGTTGTCGGTTCTGAGAATGATCGTTTCACAGAAGTTATGTTGAAATGCAGATGGGAGTTGGGAGATGAGTGAGCAAAAGTATGGAGCTGTTAACCTTGGGGCTGAAGAAGCTACGGTACTGCTAGTAAGCATGGTTGAAGTGACCAGTGAGTTCGCAAGACATACGACGGCGACAGAGTCATGGACTTCGACAGGCCGGCGACACTGATAAGAGAGAGATGCCAAGTTTCGATCTCCAGGTCGCTTGACGGGATAATTGACCTAGTACGGTGACTGTTATAGCGTGACAGCGTACATGGATATCGACGTTGGTGTGGTTTTGGTTGATCCTCCTCCTTGTCTTGGCCATACAAATTCTTATTCTTGTCTAAATACGAATCTGCCTGCAGATAAGCAAAGTCAAAGAACATAGATTGAAATTATGCTTACCGTTGTCGGCAGGTCTATCTCTTCCAACATCTTAAAAATGTCCCGTCGGAACATTTTAGACTTTGCCTCGCATTCTGTATCAAACGGAAATGCCTTGAAGTCCTGCGGTGTCATTTGCATGTTGTAGCTGTGCGCTGTTCCCGGTTCAAAAATTTGTCGTGTCGCGACTTGAGCTCAGCTGCCAGTAAAAGTCTTGATAGTGAAGGGATGCTGGAGGGTCCCTGTCAGAAACATAAGTCCTGGTAATCATTGTAAATATGACATACCTTTTCTTCTCTCAGAGTTGTTTCTCTGCTCTACAGCATCATCCTTCTTTAGATCCCTGTGCTTCGAGTCATGCTCAGTCCCAAAATCCAATGGTCCATTTCGGCTCGCCAGGTTGCTGAGACAATTGAGTGTGTCGTCTGCAGAACGCCTGAGTCGGTCATATGGGTGTCACGATTTCCCGCGGTGTTTGTTAAGGATGTGTGCGTAGGAGAAAGTCGCGTCACCATCGAGTACGGTGATGGTAAGAGACGAAGAAACGTGGAGGCTGCCAATCAACATCACTGCTGGGACTGATACATTTTCCGATCAGAAAAACGAGACCTCAAAATGTTGCGACATTTCATTTGATCTTCTAATGGTAAAAACGAGTTCAGCAAAACAGGTTGAAAAGCGGGATCATCTACATACTCTTTCAAGCTAAGGAAAAGAACTCCAAAAACAGAATGGAAAAGGTGTTTCCCACGGTCAGAACAAAGGGAACCGCTTTTCATTGGTAGAAAAGCAGTTATTTTTGGTAGGTGAAAGTAGCCCTAATTGGTCGACAAGTGTCAGACCATCGTACAAGTTTACCGATCAAAAATGCCCTCTCGGGCACAAGTCAAATTTGTGAGCCCTGCACTGCGTGTATGAGTGCTAATGGGTAATAGGACTGAAGGTACGTGAGGAGTGTACGCGGTGTTGTTAGATGGATGGCGCTCGAGTGTCGATCATAGCTTGTAGGATGACTGGATTTTTTCGGATATAAATCTTGAACGCTGCTGAGGACCAGCGACCACGAGCCTGTATGAGATATGGAAGCACACCCTGCTCTGCCAGGCCCATGGCTCCACCTGCATGCATTGACTGTCCTGTGATCCTGCAGTCGGGGAAAATCTGGCGCAGTCTCTTCATGAACCAGGTACGAGTGGGAACGGAACCAGCGGCAGTGACCCACAAGGCAGGGTGTACAATATGCGTTGCATCTCTAAGAGTCAAGTATTGACGGAAGATGGGAAGGGGATCAACAGTGGGATCGTTGTCGCTTGGTATGATAACCTTGTTGCCTTCGAACGCGGTATTGGCCTTGTGAGCTGGCAAGAAAAATGCGTAGCCCTCAGGTATCCATTCGACAGTGGTCCTTTGCACGATCTTCCTCCAATTTCGTGATTTCTTGGAGTCGGGCATGCTCAACTCTGCAAGCCATAGGAGACCGTTGAATCCAGTGACCAGCAGTGCAAGGAAAAGACAGTCATCGTAATCTGAAGAGTGTCCAAGTTTGCTGATGGCATGCCGAATGTTATCGCGTGACAGAGGCGCCTTGCGTTTGACTTCAGATCCTTTCAGCCGTTTGCAGTCTTTCAGCGTGCGACTGACCATTGGTGCATTCCGGATTTCACGAACATCGGGGAAGAAGTTCTCGAGGCGGTTGCAGATTCCTGAGAGGTAGGATGATACAGATTCAGGTTTGATGTGAGAAGACATGAAGACGACGTAGTAACTCATTGTATCGGCAGTTGGTTTAACAGGAAAGTTGTGGATTTTGCAGAATGTAATGTAAGAGTTCAGTGCTGAGTTGTAGGGTCCGAGGGAGGCTGTGTCAACTGCGGAGCCCAATGCAAGGCACCGCTCGTGATATAGCTTCTCCAGGGTCCAGGGCTCACGGACCCTCTGTCAAGACCCTGGAGTAACGTCGATTAACATCTCTTCGCTTCCAGCACATTGTGAGGAGGCTTGAAAGGTAGGATTAAAAGGCGAGGAACCAAGCTCTGGGCTCTTGAGAACTGGGAATGCGACAAAGCGTCCGCGACATCGTTCTCAGAACCCGGTATGTGTAGCACCCTCAAGTCAATGGCATGGCTGATCAAGACATTGACAGCGGACTTCAGTATAGGATTGTAAGTTGGCGAGGCTCTGAGGGAATTGAAGATGTCAACAGTATTCGTGTTGTCTGTAAAGATCGTCACGCGGTTCCTCATTGCAGGAGATAGGTTGGCAGCAACCCAATGAATGGCAGCACAAACGCATAGAGCTTCAAAGAAGAAAATGATCTCGTCAACATCTGGTAGTTCAGGCGTAGGGCAGACAAAACCACAGGCTATTTTTGGCAACCAGAAACCCATGCCATCGAGACATGCGTCGCAAAGAATAGTCACCGTGGCATCGACAATAGGGTCCCAATCCAAGGCGTCAAAGCAGCAGATTCCATCAGACTTCTCAATGTGATCCGCAAGCCAACTCAAGTCGTCCTTGATGGCGTTGTTGAGGACAATGTCAGCAAAAGGGTTCGTCTTCCCTTGCATCTTTGCATATATGTTGCAGAGTCCAGGTTTCAGCAAGGGGAACATGTTGAAGGACCAATTTGACCACCCTGCTATTTGCTGATATTCCTGCAAGTTTCGTCGATTGGATGAGGCAAAGTGTCGGAGTGCTAGGACAAGATCGGCTTTGGAGTTCTTCAGCATAGTGGCAGTCATCGCATTTGGGTCAACGTCAAATCCGATGATTACGAGCTGCAATCCATACAATTGTTTTGGTTTGCTATGCGGTACACCGAGACGATCCCACAGTCTGAGGAGTTTTGTCTGCTTACAAGGATAGAAGCAGTCATAGGGCTCGTAAAAATCGAGGTCATTCCATTCATCGAAGCTGAAATCGTCATCAACATAGCACCCTAAGTCGCTGATGTTCTCGATATGGATAGCGATCCATGTAATAAGCCCATTGATGCTGTACCAAACATGGCCAGAACCCCGTCCTCTGAAGTTGTTGTTACGATCAATGCTCCTAACCAAGATTTCCTCCTCTTCAGCAGCCTTCTGCTCGCTGGTGAGGTATCCGGTCGTGACAACCTGTTTTAGCTGCCATAGTGGATGCATCAGACACACTCTGTAGGCTTTTGACACGTCAGATTTGAAGACTACCAGAGTTTTCTGTGCATTGGCTGGGGATTCACGTCGAAACCGCAAGATAGCCGCAAACAGAGTATGAAGACTGTTGAGTCGCGAGCCCACTATGTCCGAGTGACAAATCATGTGGTTGGGTGCAAAAAGACCCGTGGACATATTGGAGACCATGCAAAAATCCTCTGAATGGGGTTTAGAAACAGTGTGCATGGGTGTACTATACATCCCTGGCAAAAGATCTGGTCCAAATGACTGGGAGAAACATCCAGCTGTAACTTCCTCATCCCTGTATCTGGCGATGAACTGCTGTTCCATCTCAGATCGGGGACTCATCCTTGCGTTGTCCCAAGTGATTGGGAACTCCTCGTCATGTTGGGTGTCAGCCCATGGCCAGAACCCTTCACGGAGTGCAGTCATGACAGATCGAACAAACTCTGGGTTGGGGTGAGTCTCAAGATATTTCTCCAGGACGTTGACTCTGATTGGAGTCGTGATCGCGAACAGCTGAGGGTGATCTTTGATTGTGCGGATTGCCTCTGCATTCGCAAGCTCTTTGGCTGGGGGTCATGGCACCAGCAATTCGGTTTCTGTACACCTGGCGGCCCGACTCTGTCCCGTATCCGAATCCGAAAAAACAAACCCGCGTTTGTAACGAGGTGCAAAACTCATCTCTCCTTCCTCCCAATCTCCCCCCTTTCCCCTTCTCTTGAACCTTCCCCTCCCCCCTAGCACCTCGACTCTCTCAATTTCTGCCAGGGCAAGCGGAGACAAGGTGTCCTCCTTTGCAGCTGGAACAGACATGTCGATACCTGCACTTTCCATCTGAAGATGGGCAAACCCCCGCGTTCCAACATCTGCATGCATCGACACTTCGGGCTCAGTCACTGCTCTTCCTCTTGGACCTCTGCTCCCCCCGGCACTCTTCGAACTCTTGGTAGGCCATGCCAGCTGGGGAGATGTGCGACCGCTCGAGATCCCTGAACTTGTCAGTGTCTGAGAGGAGGATATTCCGGCACCTCCCAACTTGGTTTCGAATAGCTCGGTCGAGGACAAACACTCGGCAATGGAGGGGGATGGCAGTGGTCCAGAAGAGAGAGGACACGTATTGTTGGTAGAGAGTGAGTTCTCGGAAACGATGCGGGAAAGCAAGGAGGATGGCTTGTGTGTACATGTGCCATGCTGTGGTCCACTCATCCACGTTGCTGATGACTTTTTTGGGCTCGGAAGGGCTCGACATGCTTTCTGAGAGTCGGATAGAAATCCCTTCAGATATCTCATGAGTATGGACTTTGTTGATGGAGGTAGAATGGTCTGCTGCGAAGACGGCATCAAGATTGATGGCTTTTCCTGCCAAGAGGGCGAGCCATTGTTCTTCAGGGAACTCTGGGCACTCGGGAGAGTTGGTGAGGCTTTGTCTCGCTGCTTTGAGGTCAATGGTATAGTTCTCAACAAGCTCAAGGGTTTGCTGCAAGTCGGGATGGAGGAGTGCTCTGCTAATCTCTCGAACAGGGTGCCATGGGAACAACGACTCATTGATCCGAGGTCTCTTTGCTGGTCCTGGCCCATCATCGGGGTCGTCTCCTTTGTCTGACTCTTCTCCTTGCTCGGAGTCTCCATCTTCTCCACCCTCTCTGTCATCCTCCTCTTCAATGAAATCGGCAGCGTGAGGTCGTCCTGGTCTCCCCGCTTCCGTTTCATTCCTAACTCTTGCTCGGACTTGATTCTCTCCTTCCTGGTGGAGAATGCGTTGCTCGTTCTCATGGCTGTCGAGCATCTCGACGTAGACGCGAAGGGCATTGTTGAAGTCGTCATCATGCCCTGGTCTTGCATTGAAAAAGTCAGTGAGCACCTGGATGATTTGGGCCAGGACATCCGGTTTTGAAGGGTTAATGCCGGTGCGGTAATCCTCGACAATAGCGTCGCACCGAATCGTGACCTGGGCCTGGGGAGCGTCGGGAGGAGCTGGCAATCCCTCAGGTTCACAGGATTGTCCGGCGTTCTCGGTGGAGGCTGTTTGCTGAGTTGTGCTTCCAGAGACGGGTGCATTGTCAGAGGGTCGAGGGGAGGCATTAGGACCAGAGGACATAGTCAAGTTGCTTAGTTAAATGAGTCTTATGAGACGATGAATAAACGCGTTTATTGATGTACGAAATGAAATCAGTGCTCTGTCGGGAGCACGGTGAGTTAATACGACATTTTCTACACAAATTGAAAGAGATACACACCTGGTGGTTCAGCGAGAGCGACAGGTGCTCGAACTGAGACCGCCAGGTACTTATAGTCCGAGAGAAAGAAAGACATGGGGAGGGAAACTGTATGCCCATTTAGTCCCGTGAATCCTCGAGCTGTGGCGTGCACTCACTGGTGAGATGGCCAAGACTCCCGGGGGGAGGCTGAGACCGCACATCCTGAATGTGGAAATACGCGCATTGGAGTGGCCGACGCTGTGAACGAGCGTGAGGAGAGGCAGAGGACTCGAAAAACCAAGTAGCCCTTACCAATTAGACTTGTGTAAATAAATCTTTAAACCCGATTAAATAGGACAAGTTTTTCATTGTGTTTTCCGTGTCCCGTTTTGGCGGCATACAAAGGTAACGAAAAATCACCACATTTTTAGAATACCTTTTTCCGTCCTGAAAAGGAACCGGCCCCAGCAGTGCATGCAACCCTGACCTGGTACCGCTACTTACTACGCCTGGAATCGCAATGCAAGAGATTTATATTAGATAACGATGCTATATAGTGTACAAAAAGTAATAGAATGAAGCAAAATGAAAGGCGTGTGAAAGGCCTGAAGAAATGTTCGTGTTTCCAGGGGAAAAGCACGCAAGACTACAAACAGTCAAAGCTCGTGCGATTCTAACGTCCCATTCTAATGTATGCGACGTTGCTCGGTTCTCGAACGGGCTTCGTGCCGTGGCAAGCATAGTCTCTCGTTGAGTCTTCCCAACGAGAAGCCGAACCTTGCCGTTGTGGATGCGACATGCCTCCAAAGACTCACGCTAACCCTAGGGACGATGTGTTGGAATGGAGGAACGAAGACGAGAGGAGAAAAAGGACATACAAAACAAGAATGCCTCCCGAGACATATCTCTATATCGTACATCACCCAGGACTTCCGCGACGATTGTTTCTACTTCCTCGGTGGTAACGGTCATTGAGAGGGATGGGGACGGCGTCAGGTAGGGCCTTCTGCATCTCGAAGGACGACTTTGTTCCCTCAGAAACGATTGATGACACAAGAATACCAGATATTGTAGATCCTAAACGAATTTCAGTGGGAATAGGAATGGTACCACGTGGATAGATGGCGTCGACGCCCCGAACCAAAGTTCATAAACTGAAGGAACGATTACCAACACGTCAACACAAGGGATCGGCAATCTACCTTAGAGTGCTATCATTTTACATTAAGAAACGGCTGTAAGGATACGAAGCAGCATTACATGAGTACAGGACACGAGGCCGGAGTCGACGCCATACACCTTTCCATCAGGCCATCCATGTTCCGACAACCTTTTGTCTAGCGTGATTAGCAAAAGATGACGATGCGCAGACTCGACGACATACCTCGAACATATTTCATACTTCATGCAAGCGATCCCAGCTCATGGCCGAGCGACCACAGCGTACAAGATTTCTGCCTGAATGTATGCCAAGTGTAAAGCCAGCCCGCCGACTGTCTTGGGCAGTTGACAGGTCTGGTTGCAGTACGGGATCTGTTCACGAGCTTTAGCTAACATCCCAAAGGTTGATTACAGGCACCTACTATGCAATATAGACGTTGTCCGGGCGATCTGTCGTCGAGGAAGGCAGCCGGGACTACCGACGACATCGAAAAATAACGAAAATACTATCGCGCTACTGCTGATAAAGGATTGACGACACGAGAACGTGAGAACACAACTGTATTCCATAGATCCTAGACAGATTTCAACAGAAAGCAGGGGAATTGAGAGATAAAGAACTTACCACGGTCACCATGCCGCAAACTGTGGTTCGCACGCTGAGGGAACAGTTAGCAGAGAATGCGTGAGTAGTCAACAAAGCGCCTCGTAGAAGTGCACCCCGTTCCGTGCGAGAGGTTACACTGATATCTGAGACGATATCAGCCTCCAAAGACGACGACTTGAGGAGAAAGCACGTACCTGTCATGCTACCCGCCCTGCTCCGCACCATTTTTGCTGACTCTCTTCGGTGGATTAGCATATGAAGGGCTCAATGTCGATCACCTCTGACTCTTGCTCGTAAAGTCAATTGTGTTTTGGATACCGAAAAAACCAGCTGCAAATTCGTGAACAGCTCTTCTTCATGTTAACCCTGTATCCCATATCATCAGTCAAAGGAACAACAATGCTAGATTGACTTCACTGACAGGCTGCCGCCGATTGAACTTCCTAGGCAGTAGGCAGATCTGCTTTGGGTGCGAGTCTATGACCAAGCTTTAGCTGAGGCACTTGCGGACGCATAGTCTATAGAGGCACCTACTACGCATTATAGACGTTGTTCCCACATGTAGCATTGAAGACCAGGGAAAGCAGTAGAAGAGAGGCGGAGATCGTGCTATTCCTCAGAAATGGTTGAAGACACGAGAACGCCAGAACACCATAGATCCTAAACGAATTTCAACAGAAGGAAGGTGAATTGAAAGATACCGCGTACATGGCAGCCTTCCACATCGCAAAATGAGGTTCACAAGCTAAGGGAACGGTTAGCAAGATTGCGTGGATAGAGATTTAGCAACGTACCTTGTAACCGTATACTCCAATCCTCTGCGAAGGTTATTTCGAGCGAGATATCACACTGATATTGGTTTTGATCTGAAATAATGTCATTTTCAAAAAACAACAACTCGGGTGCAGAGTACATACCTCATATGCCAGAAGCTTACAGCCACAGCACCCTTCAACGCATCAATCCTCCCTCGACCCAGCACCGTTCAGACTAACAGCAGCCCGCGCCCGTAGAGTCGAGCGCGTCCTCTCCGCCCTCATAGTCAAGTCTTCTCCTTCCCAGCACATTGCCCCCGCATGCACGTTCTCCGTGCAAGTGAGCGACAACATGGAAGCACAAGGCAAGAGAATCGTATTAAAGAATCTTACTACTAGCGTACAAAAAGTAATAGACCAGAAAATACGAAGTGAAATCAAAGTCATGAATGATTCTCCAAGTCCTAGTCAAATCTCAAACCTCATAAAATCATAATTTCCACGTTCCGTACGTATGTGCCGCCCCTCAAAGGAGACAGGGCCTTTTCCTGTTCGTGCCCTGACCGCGTACAGTCTCTCGTTAAGTCGTCCCAACGAGAAAGCTGAGGCTTGCTGCTAGAGCTTGACACGCCTCCAAGGGCTCGCGTAAGCCCTAGCCCTAGGGACCGGGAAATCAGCACAGAAAGAGCCGGAGGGGGAAATAGACATACTATTACGATAACAGACTTCGCCCCCCGAGGCGCAACTCGCCACCGTACACCACTCCGAAGATTCCTGTTCAATCAGCTGCAACGGGTATGGGGTTGACACCAGAATACCATCGTATGCATAGCTCTCACACCAGTTTCAGTCAGAAAAGGAAGGCGAATTGAAAGTTCTGCGGACATAGATGGCATCCACGTCACAATCAAAGTTCAGGGAACCAAGGAATGATTAGCTTGGCGACGTCTTTGGTAACGCTACACTCCCGCGTAAAGAAACAGCTTCAAGGATGCGAAGCAGCATGAACCGAAGGACGAGGTTAAATTTCATAGGGGAAAGGATGGAGGGCCAGGCCTGTGCACGCAATGCGACCATCCTGCGCACCGCGCGATTAGCGAGAGGCGCTGATGCACAGAATCGGCAACGTACCTCGAACCCGATAAACGTCTCGCAACTTGCCCCAGTAATGGTCGAGCGCCCACAACATCGAAATGCTCGTTACTTGTACCGCCGATTGGTATAGCGGATGCGGCGTTCAGAGTGTGGTCGTTGACCGTCTTCTCCACATTGCACGGCCACCCAGCCTATAGACTCTTCCTAGTCAATTTTGTCGTTTCATGCGTCCATACGGCGTTGGCACAAAGCTCGAGCTGCCCTCACGGTATGGGCTGAAGAGCGCAGGAGTACACCTATCATATTAATTTCAGCTTCCAAAGTCAAGGGTGCTCCACAGAAAAAGATGCGCCTTTCTTCCCTCCAAACTGGTCCTCCGTGCCGTCTTCATGGCTCCGTCGCTGAAAATGAAGATACCACGCAGACCTCGTTGCCTGTTGGCAGGGGCCTACGAAGTAAGACTTTCAGACCTCGAATTGAGTGAACAGTGATCAACATACTGAGTAAGACGACACTTCTTGCGCGTAAAGAGACCATCCTTCCATGCGAACGCCTCTATCCCGTTGTCCATGTCTCTGCATCTCGCTCGCCGGAGCATCTTAGCGCAATACTAGTCCCTGCTAAGGCCATTAGTGTACAGTACTTAGAATATGCGGCAGTGCAAAAAGAAACGACGTACCACAGTCCATGGACAACTTTGATGTCCGCCCGGAATACACTCTACCCATTGTAAACCATTGTCGTCTCAAGCTTGAGGGCAAACAAGACTGGAGTTGCTTCCAAGTATACCCTGAGAGTTTTTCGACGCGAGTTGGAGCACCGGGAATCGCGTGGAGGGAAAGTCGAGTGAATGTTGTGGTAGTACGGAAGTTGCCGTCTCGGACCGGACTCGGACCGGTCGTCCGAAAAAGGAATCGACCCTCCATCGACTTTCAACTGTTCTAACTCATTCCTAGCACCATGCATGATGGAGAGTAGCCCCAACATCCGTAGGCCAGTTCTCCCTTATGTCAGCAAACTCGTATAGGTCTTTTCCTCTCACAACCTCAAACTCTGTCGTTCCAGTTTTGAGCCGAGACGTTGTATCACAAGCGATGCCGATAGCATGACCGATAGCGAGGACGACGAAGAGCAGGGGAACGTCATGGTGGAAGAATGCAAGGGTCGACTGATGCAATGAAGGTAAGGCGTCTCTACTCTTTCTTTGATTCTGGTAGGTTAATTTAGTTTTGTGAAGATGCTTTCCCCCCCAAACGGCCACTCCCACCATAATCGAAATCCGTCAGCGACATCGCGTATCTTGTTCCCATAATGGCCTCTCTCAGTGTGTGAGGTCCAACCGCGACAACCAACACGCGTAAGGGCTACTGCCGGAAGGAGCATGCTGGGTTTGTCATTGTGCTAAGGAAGGTGCGGCAAATACAGGCGAGTTCTATGGCTTTCGTACTCTGTTTCTTTGTAGCTAATGTTCGGCCTAGGTCTTCCACCTACTCACTCTTCGACCTCTCCCTCCCTTCGACCTGTCTCCCGAGTCATTTTGCAAACTACTCTCACGCTGTCCATATAGGTTCGAGTTTGGCCCGAGACGAAGTACCGCGTTCCTGGGAATAATAATACGCACCAGGAAGATGGCTGCACTCGGAGAGGGCTCTAGAAGGAATGCGTACTTTCTACGACCCAACATGCGTTCCGC
The DNA here is from genome assembly GCA_030407065.1 of Armillaria nabsnona. Taxonomy (NCBI): domain Eukaryota; kingdom Fungi; phylum Basidiomycota; class Agaricomycetes; order Agaricales; family Physalacriaceae; genus Armillaria; species Armillaria nabsnona. Next base: position 789,362 of record JAUDQA010000021.1, read on the forward strand.
AGGACCGGTCGAAACAGCTGCGCATCGATTCTTGCCTAAGCCGTTGCATCCCCGGCCTCTTTCTTCATCTACTCCTCGCAGGATGAACCACACGCTGGAAGGGGCCGGAGAAGATACATCGGAATACTCCTCATTCGAGATGACGCTCAAACATGCTAATCGTTGCTCAGGAAGACTTTTTCCTTGTATCCACCTGCAAGAGTCAGCCAGCCTTCCCCGTTGTGTCTGATTAAATCGGCCCCATTTGAGGGACGCTTGGGGTAGTGGGGTATGTGACTTGTATGGACTGTCCTGGAAGTTGACGAGGTAAGCAGACTATCCCAATCCATTGCATCCAAAGCTGACTTGCTTTTACTCCAGCGCGTCGCCGACTCCATGAAGGTAGGTCCCAGGGATTAGGCATATCACTCCTAAAAATATTCGTGCGTTTTTTGGGGGGCAAGTCGGACCCGTAACGGGCAAACGTCAATCTCCGACTTCGCCTGGAAAGAGAGCCATCGTCAGGATACACGACATATGTTTAAGCGGTCGTGGTCAAAGTCGATGAGGAAAGGTTGTTTGACGCCTACAGGCATTCTCGATCTTTCTCCTCTATCATCACTGAATCGCGACGCCTTCCTCTACATGTCTTTTGCTATTGCTTGCCAATAAAATGCGAAGTTGATCAGCTCGGCGCTGAGCTTAGGATCCGATTGCCATCGACGGCGGCTCAATGACTATTGCACATCTGATTCCACGGCATACGAGTTGGCCAGGTATGCGCTCGGTGTTTCATTGCCTTTCCGTATACTGACGGTTTCCTCCTTTGTGGGTAGGATTTCATGGTGGCGTCCGGACTCTCCGACCTGTAAGCTTGAAGACTCGGAGATCAAACTGGTGGGATCAAGGGGAGGGCTGCCCCATTAAATCTTGTACTTCAACGAGCAATGCATATGAACAAGCTGTTGGGTAGCGGCAGAATCATCGTGTTAAAATGTATTGTAAATACTCATCAAACAAGAAAGGTGGTATGAACCTTTGTAGCAATGCCCTGCGACACGAATGACACTGTGTTCCAGTCCTCGTCATACGTTTCAAATACCGACAATTTTTCGAACCTCTGGTCTGGTAGTCTCCGACCAACTACCCAGCATCGGACTCTGCTATCGAAACACTTGGTGCCTAGCAATGTGTATGAGTCATCAGGTATTGGATACTGATGATGGGCGACAATCTCAAATGTAAACACCGTCCTGGCGACATCTTTGACTACAACCCTTCCTCTTCGCTTCTGCTCTTGTGAGTCTCGATCAGACAATCCATGCACAAAGGCTTGTTCAATAATGTATCCATCGTAGTAGCATGAGTCAAGATCTATCTTGCCGTCAATGTCATACCCAATGAACGGACCTCCGTCTGGTTGTTGTGATGGAAGCTTGGAGTCAGTCATGACTTGCTCCCATGACGGCCGCCACCTTTTGTGTCCATCCCCAGGTTTAGGATATAGGAAGAACAGATCTGCCTGAGACCAATCTGGTATCACGTCCACCAGTGCTATCCATGCATCCTCCTCAGACTGCTTTCCATAGTACGCTGGTATAGACCCTGAACCCACAACATATGCCATCCCCGCAATTTTATCCACGGGATGTGTTGACACCCGTTTCTGCATCTCCGACAGCACATCATACAGTCTATATGTGTTATGCCGCAGTGATGAGATTTTCTCCCCAAATCTCGCCTGTAGCCCTTCATCGCCAGTGTCCCCACCAATGATTGGATTCTGGTTGATCTCCTGCAGTGTCCATGCACGCTTGAACCAACATCGGGCATTCTCCCAGTTATCAGCATCGGATCTCAATGGCCGTCCCAGCCCGCTCAAGTAGCACACCACTCTCTCAGCCTCGCTATACACATTTCCGATGGTGGGAACGTCTACTTTCCACTCTTCCTCACCTAGATCCTCCCTGATCCCCCCTTTTTGTCTCAGACAGAGCACATCAAGCCACGCATACTCCGCTCCCAGATTGAGCATCTCGATCCGAATGAGATCCAGGCTGGCGTCTTTAGGGACCGGCACAGGCCACTGGCGCCCATTGATGGGTGTCATTATATCCTCACGATCTTCTTCGTCCATCCAAGCATGGGATATTCCCCACGGCTCTCGTCGTGCAACCCACCATGGCACCACCCGGTTACTAATCAGATCCCAGACGCGCCGAGGGGGCACACGTGGATAGATAATTCTATCTTCGACGACGACATCTTGAAGCATCTCTCGGTGCCGCACTTTGCGCTTCGGTAGATCATCTACAATAGTGACCAAGTTGTTGTCCCAAAATGGGCGGAGATAGGCGAATGCAGTGCCAAAGTCCCAATTCTGCACGATACAGTCCCCAAGAACGGAGTATACCCGTGGAGTGAACAGGGTGTCTGACGTGCCGAGAGCGGTGTTGAGCTTCTCCAACAGTCCCCGAATGCCAAGATCAGAGCAGAGAGTGTCGGCGAGAGTGGATGGTATGACGGGCTTCTTGCCAATGTAGGACCGTTGCTTAAGTACTGGAATGGATGTTTGGCCCATCCCAGTGGGAGCGGAGAGGATGACCTTGGGAAGTCTCTCATAGTAGTTCTTGAGGTGTACTATACATTATTTAATGCTCTTCTTTCCATGGTTTTACATGCTTACCGGTTTACTATCGTGCTTGAAGGGTTTAAGAACATCATGGTAACTGAGAAACCATTCGCGTCTATCCATTTTGAGTATTCCTGGCCATAGCCAACATAAGGACTTTAAATATTGCAACCAACACAACCGCACATATTTTGGGACTTTAGGACGTTGATGGGGTGTAGTACCGAGCCGTGGTTGTAAAGGCTGTATCCAAAGGATTAGGCACCAACGATGCGGACTGTGACAGATGCACTGGTGCCGTCAAGCAAGATAGACCCTGAATTCAATTCCAGCCTGCCTGGAGAGGACATGTTATTGCTGAGACCTTGAGACGGGTGCACAAGTACCTACAGGAATAGTGCATCTTTCCCTCACTCTACTGATTGATTTAATTGTCAGCAGCGTCAACAATCTCGAAGGAAGCTGTCTCACAAGTGGTACCAAAAGACTGTATGCACACGAAACGATGCTACTCCAATGTCCGACGACCACGTCTGTGACACAGCATTCTACCGTAAGAATTAAGCTGGCCCTGCTCGACATCGCTCCAGTCTCCCCACGCCGCCAGCAGTCTCGTTTAGAAGAATACCAAGACAGCCCTCTTCCACGCTTGAGGAAGAATGGAGCCATTAATCTTGCGGCAGAACGAACTAAGAGACTAGTAAGCGCAACTGAAATGACCAACGAGTTCGCAAGACTTACGGCGGCGACGTATAGTGGTCTTTGACAGATCGGCGACACTGATAAGAGAGACACATGCCGAGCTTGGAGCTCCAGGTCACTCGGAAGGACTTGGCGCCTGACTGTGTCGATGACAACTAACAGGCACATACGACGGTATCGGATTCTCGTTGGGCTGCCCATATAAACTCTTGTCCATGCATGGATACGAAACTGTCAGAGTATGAGGAGACAGGGCCGCTGCTCTGCGGTAAGTACAGGATCAATTCATGCCGGTATGTTTACTTGAACATATTCCCATTATCAGCCAGTCGCTTAGTCAAAAACTCGTTGTCCTTTTTGGCCTCCATTTTTCTCGAACGGAAATGCCTTGAAGTCGCGCCATTTTGTTTGTATATTGCAACCTTGCGTTGTTCCGTGTCCAAACTGTCGAAGAGTTCACCTTACCGCAACTTCAGCTGGGCCAGTAGACGTCTTCATGGCGAAAGGGGCACTGGACGATCCCTATCAGAAATATATGTTCTGGATGGCTAAGATAAAATGTACCTTTTTCGGTTTCTTTCCTTTGCAGCAGTCGCACAATGGAGCACCGTTTCTAGATCCAGCATCCCCGTGTTCCAGTCACTGAATCCAAGGGCCCTGAAGAGCTCGTCTTTTGAGAGTCGAGACGATTAAGCGCGTCCTCAGCAGAATGATTGAGTCGTTATACGGGTGCCGCGACGGAGCTTGGCAGTTGACAGGTCTGCTTGCAGTACGGGACCTGTTTGAGAGATTTAGCTGACATTCGGAATGTTGCATACAGGCACGTACTGTTCAATTCAGACGTTACACAGGCAAACTGTGGAAGACGAAGGTAGCCGGGGATACTGGGCCACCAGCGACATCGAAGACTATCATCGCGCTATTCCTGAAACATGATTGATGACACGAGAACACGAGAAGACTGCTGTATTCCGTAGGTCCCAAATAAATTTCAACGGAAAGCAGGGGAATTGAAGGATAAAAAACATACCATGGACAGGGCTGGCATCCACGTCGCAAACTGTGGTTTGCAGACTGAGGAACGGTCAACAAATAATAGGTGGGTAGTTAACAACGCACCTAGTGGAATTATATCCTGTTCCTCTGTACGACGTGCGAGAGTATTGATCTGATCTGAGACAATATCGGCTTCCAAAGACAACGACTCAAGAGTTCAAATCACATACCTCTCATGCTACTCACCTTATTTTTGCCGACCTTCATCGATGGCTTAGCACACGAAGGGCCCACTGTCAAACACCTCCGGCTCATAACCCGCACACAATGACTTCCTTCACATCAGCGAGCGCTTGACAACCTGCCGCTTCTGCTATATGCATATCCAGTCCGTCGCCTGCCGCCTACTGAATGTGAACACGCTCTCCTTCAGATTTCCCCACCGTTGAACTTCCCTTGCTAGGCTTTATGTATGAAGAGATCGCCAAAAGTACCAGTGTCAACTCGACATCAATGGGCCGGTCGCGGGCCTGGGAGGAGGATGAATTTAGCACCCGGATTGAGGATCGACGAACCACTTACCATGATCAAAGACAAAACCTAAAACCCAATCATGTGGTCGGGATATATCCTTCAGCACCCTCTAATTGGGAATCTCTCCCAACATCCGTCCCTTTTGCCAGCTCCGGGAATTGCATCTCGCTTGCCTGAACGTGGTTCGTTGCCTTGTGCGATCCTGGTCCGAAATATCGAGGCGGAGACTGGTGATATGGCAAGAGACATGCGCTGTTGGATGAGCGGAAGACGTAGAGGGAAGAACATTCCACAGAACGGATTGGACGGCAAGAGACAGATGCTGGGTGAAAATGTGTTAGCCCCAGAGAAGCAAAATAGGCATCCATAGCTCACCTACATTTAAATCCAAATCCACGACTCTCCATCAGAACACGTCTCGTAGTGGCTGATATCCGAGCACCGGTCACAAATCGTTCGAGTCAGTCGTCTAGGGCCCAGAGTTGCTCCCCCCTTGCATCTCGCGACACTGGAACAACGCAAATTCGGCCCGTCCTTTTGAGCTTGAGATATATATCGTCGACGGAAGGAAGACGCGAAACAAAGAGCGAATTGCCGTGTAAGGACAGTGAACGTTTGAACATTCGAGAGAAGAGAATCTTCGATTTGATTTCAGATGAATATCACGTGCGTACTCGGCCCAAGACGCGTCAGGACGCGTCACTCGTCGGGGGCCCTCGTCGAATACCGCTATGCCTGTACTACTGTAGTACTATTCATTTTATTCACTGATAGCATACAGGCAACATAGAAGAGAGTAACGAAACAGCGTGCCTTGTCTTGACTACCCTTAGGGTCAGTTCGGCTGCCAGATAGTTGGGTCCGGATAGTTGCCGTTTTAGGAAATCCAACATGAATCCAACTATCCAGCACTTTTCTGTGCTTGTCCTGCGTGTTTCTGGGCTTGGTGCTAGTTGCGAGAGCATATTCACTGCTGTATTCTATAAGCATTAGGTTGATCTTCATACCAAATTGCATTTGCTGCAGTCTCTTAACTGCAGAACTCAATTCAAGCTTTACAAAGAAGTCCTGCTGTGCGTCGTGATTTTCAGAGTTCCGGTACAAACAGCAACTGCTTCATTGTCCTAAAACTTGATGCCAACAGAAATCGAAAGGAACACATTTGAGTCAGTGACTAATCACAGTAGATAAATGCAGAAGTTGCCTGAATGTACAGGAAGAAGAATGTCTCATCTCAGTCAAGTGTTACATGTGCCAGAAGCCCCATTGGCATCTTGTGAACATGCAATAGCATATATAAAGTCAAAATCTATTCAAAAAAGTAACAAGCGACGTATTACAATGAGGAAAAGTCCGCAAATACTGTTGATGGTGTTCAAATAGCGCGTCAATCAATACACTATGCAGCGGTGGAACTCGGGTTCAAGTTTTGGTAAACAAAGCAACAGTACACTTCGGCTGAGGTCTATAAGCGAAACCGTCCCCAGAAACATGCAGGACGAGCACAGAAAAGTGCTGGATAGTTGGATTCATGTTGGATTTCCTAAAACGGCAACTATCCGGACCCAACTATCTGGCAGCCGAACTGACCCTAATAGCAGCTCGTGCCCACCTTCCCGCAAGACCATCGACATCGTCATCCATAAAGTCGAGCGTGTCCTCTCTGCCCTGGTAGTCAAGTCTTCTCTTTCCCATCTACATTCCCCGTTCTCTCTTCCCCGTGCATCCTTCAAGTGGGCCACAGTAAGGGCGAAATGGAACCGCAAAGCAAGATAATTATATTGGAAAATAGTTTTACTAGATCACAAAAAGTAAAGCACTAGAAAATACGAAGTGAAATAACAGTTATCTAGAAATCCTCGCACTTCCAGGGAAAACGCACGCAAGACTAAGAGCACTACCTCGTACGACCATAATCTCTCTATTCCAACCTCCGAAGATATGTGCAGACGACATCGAAGACGGCGCATAGTCTCCGGTTAAGTCGTCCCAAGCGCAAGCGGATAGCCCTAGCTCCAGGAGCCTGGGCATCAGCGAAGGAAGAGCCGAGGGACAAAGACTTACCATAAGCAAGGCTCACCACCCTCGGCACCGTGCACCACTCCGAGGACTTCTATTTGATCAGTCGCAACGGGATGGGGAGCGCAATGAGTTCTAATCTTGAAGCTTGAAGCTTGAAGGTCGACTTTGTGCCTCAGAAATGATTGACACTAAGATACTATCGTATACATAGATCCTAAACCAGTTTCAGTGGGAAAAGGAAGCCGAAGCTGACATCAATGGCATGGACGCCGTACATCAAAGTTCATGAACTGAAGGAACGGTTAGCGCGGCGACATCCTTCCTCCCCCACAAAGAAATGGCTTCAAGGATGCAAAGTAGCATGAACCGAAGGTCCGACGTTCAGTACAGGAGATCAGAAAACGAAGGAGGTAGCATAGCATACATCTCGCCTTCGGGCCTGCGAGGGTAACCACGTTCTCCACGATCCTGCGTACCGTGACGCGTGATTAGCGGAAGACGCTCATGTACAGACTTGACAACGTACCTCGAACCTGATCAACGTCGCCCTTAGCTTGAAGAATAGCCAAGGAAATGCTCGCCACTTGAGCTTGTACCGCCGAGATTGCCTGGCTGACTCGCGGTGGCTGTGGTATATCGGATGCGGCATTCAGAGCGCGACGGCCTTCTCCGCATCGCACGGCAACCCAGCCTCTGAACTCTTCCCAGCTTGCTTTGTCGTTTCATGCAGTGTCGGCACAAAGTTCGAGCTGCCCTCCCGAGAGTACACCTGTCATATTGGTTTCAGCTACCAATGTCAACGACTCCACAGAAAAAGACGCGCCTTTCTTCCCTCCAGACTCATCCTCCATGCCACCGTCATCGAAAATGAAAATACCACGCAGACCTTGTTGCTTGACCCTTGAGGCAGACATTGTCAGCAGAGGGAGGATAGGACCCAGTTGATTGAGAACGATTGAAGACACGAGAACGCGAGAACAGCGCTGTATTCAAAAAGATCCTATGCTAATGTCAATTGAAGGAAGGCAAATCAAAAGATAAGCAATGTACTGGCGTCCACGTCGCACAATGAGATTGATTAGCTGGAGAAACGATTAACAAAGGATACGTGGGCAGGGCGTCAACGATGTACCTGGGAAAGCTTCACCCTGACCTTCCCCGCGAGGCGCATATAGACACACTGAGTTTGATGTTGAACTAGAATGATGTCGGCACAAAGACTATAAGGCGAATGCAGGCACGTACCTCTTATGCGAGAAGACAAGATGTACCCTTTTCGCCGAACCGTCTCCTCAACAATGGTCCTCCCCGGGTCTTCTCGGTACAGTGGGCGTGGATGACATAGACAGTGAAAGTCTTCTCTCCTACAAATTACCGGTGCTGGCTCGACGTATTCGTGATGCAGACGCTGTCGCAAGGAGAAGGGCCTAGGAGAGCAGAAAGGCTCTTAGCTCAGAGATCGACCAAACAGCGAACGTCTTACCCAAACTCATCTTTCGACCCAACTACAGTCCGCCGTCTCTCAGCTCCCGCATCTCGCTCGCATCCGTCGTCTTATGTATTGAGGCCGAGACTTATGTTGGTGATTGCATAGAAGGGAATAGAGCAGGATACTGGGTAGATATGTGAATAAGCATGAAGGCTAGTGAATACTTGAGAGTATCGGGGGCTCACCTAAACTTGATACCAAGCTGTTCGTCACGTCGCCAGACGGTTGAGCGTGTCTTCAGCAGAATGCTCGGGCCGGTCTGCCGCAATTTCTTTTCGATATTTCTTGTTAGGTCACTGGTCTCAGTCGCGTGAGTGCTGGAGAAAGTCGCGCCGGCCGGTCGAGGGTGATGAGAGGACGAGAAGAAACGCGCTGCTGACATCAGCGAATTGAACAAATATATATATGGCCGTATAAGCCCGTGGCAAGGCTCGAAATGCATGGCAACGTCTGAAATAATTGCACCAGCATTATATGCCCATATGTAGCGTGGAAAAATGATAATTCTACGTGTACCCTTATGAATATTTCTGATATCGACAATGCATATCAGGCTTCGAAAAGTATTGGTACAATTATTTGATGCCATAGGCCAGTATAACTTTAACATGAGCATTGTCTTGAATTAGATCTAGCATCTGGTTTTGGCCATGCGTCGGGATGGAATGCGCAATGGTTTGTGCAAGGTCGAGTACGTCGCTGATAACAATGAGCTAAAGTCTTCGTGGACAGCGGACAAACCCTAACTGATTGGTCAGTAGTGAAAAGCACCCTTTTCGATGCTTTTGGTAAGCCACTGCAGGCGATATATCAAACACTCGCGGTACAATTAGGCGATTGATATATCACGCTTTACGGTATACAGCAGTGGTTGATATATCAACCTGCATGGTACTGGTGTTTACGGTTGCAACAAGATGATAAAAAGTCATGACATTTTTAGGTTTTAGGTTTAAAAAAGCAGCCAACCCCAGCAGTGGTTGATGTTCTTCTTGCTTGCTTGCGAAATTATAGTTGCACGTGTTTGGCAGACAATCCACGTTGCGGACGCAGGTATTTCTGAGATTATATTGTCACCTTAGTGTCTAACCTTCATCGAGTTTAGGCTACAGCAGTTGGCAGGCATGCCGAAGCCTTTGCCTCCGAGTTCGTTGAGAAGACGATCCTTCATATCGACCGTCTTTCCTTCAATGACAAACGGTGTAAAACGGAGCTCACACTAGCATAGTACTCAGTAAGGTAGGTTACTCGACAACAGTGGGATAATAGCGCATCGTACAAAGGTCAAATCCGCATAACACTTTACGCCACCTCAAATCCCAGCTGATACCAATCATCCCGACAGTCTGCAAACGCAGAGCAAAACAACTTCACGCTATCCATCGTAATGCGCCGGAACTCCTCCTGGAAGAAACTCAACGCTACACGAGCCCATGATCTCTCAGTCCCCGTCAAGCTCAGTAGGACAGTCTTGAGGGTAAGCCGAATATCCGCTACGTTGGCGGTCAGCTTTATTTGTTTGTACGGCTCGGGCGCTATCATATGGTTGTGCCATGCGTGGAGCTTGAGCAGGAGAAGCACCTCGAGGGGAAGGACGGGTAACCCTTCCCTCACGACGGTTGATCCCAATAAGAACGGCAGTAACATCGTGCCCGCCATGACAATGTTGACTTTGGTGCTTTCGGACACGATTTCTTCTCCGTTGTGTAGATACTGCTGATAATTTAATATTTGGTAAGTCCTCCCTCGCGTCTTGCACTTTCGGAGGTAAAAGTGAGGATCCTGGCTGACGAGATGCCGATTGACGGTTTCTGCCTCCTCCGAGGAAGGAACAAGGATATCAAGGTCCTGTAGTAGAGCATTAGCGTAACGAAAGTCAATGACAGTGGGTATACATACACTGGCCTGATGTTTAATCCCGTGGAGATAAAAAGCAGTGCCGCCGAAAATGGCACATGAATAACCCGAGTCTCGAAGAAGACGCGTGACATCAACGGCTGCTCGAAGCACAACCCCGCTTCTTTTGTGGATCGCTGGGATTTGTACAGTCGGTGTCGGGTCACATGCAGTCTGAACATCTACCTCTGGTAGCAGAGCCGGCAGGATGGGGAGGAGGGCAGAACGAAAGCCAATGTTAGTGAAATATGGTCTGAGCCCCGGATGAGCATCAACATAGGCACGAACCAGCTGATCAAGCTCTGCGGTGTCTTCGAATGCGGCGCGAACATCAGCATTATGAAGACAGAGTAGGTCCAGAGCTTCTACAACATTCTTGTACGTGTTTTTCTTTATCGGAAGTCCTCGAGAGCTGATGGATGCGAGCATGGTGCTGAATAGGTAGCTGGGGTTAATGATGGAGAGTCCATTAAAGTCTGTCCCCGTGGATTCACCAGGGCGCAAGCCCATCGACGAAGGAACTTCTTCTAAGGTGACCGTAAAGGATCTCAGTTGTCCATTACTGGCAAGCATGGAACACTGGAAAGCATCTTTTTGTGCTTCAATAACGCCTTGCTGACACAGAATGTGTTTAAGCGAACCAAGGGAATTGCCATTATGTAGAATGACCAAGAAGTCAACGCGAATATTCTGTATTCAAGTTAAATGAAAAGGGCACAATTCAAGGTAGGTAGCGACCATACCGATGGAACAGTAGGTGAACCCATGATATACCAAGGGACATATCCTGGTCCGGCGAGGAAACAATCATGTCCCAGCTGGCAAATGCATGATGAGAGTGTACTTGTAGCAGCAATAATGGCCTCCGAGCGAATCAGTTGTCTTCTTTTCTTGTTAGATAACGATGAAACATCTGTAGCGGTCGGGGATAATACGGGATGAAGACAGGTCAATACGTCTGCAGTCTCGGGAAACGCAGCGGTTATTTTAGCTAAATGGTCGAGGAACAGTGGCCGCTCTGCAAGAGTGAGGCTCCATACAGGAGGCAGGAGATTAGGGAGACGCAGATATGCTTGACTGATCGCAATGACTTCCGACATAAATTCCTGCTGTTCCTTCTCAGACCTGCTGACGTAGGTCTCCATTTGTCGGTGGAGAATTGATTGAATGGGAAGAAGTGGAAGGTCCTTTACGATGAAAAGGTTTTCCAAATGGCCATCAACGAACCTAACCTGACACTGGTGTGTCTTCGTCGGTGACCCATTGTTCAGCTTGTTGTGAATATAGATCATCGTAGCTTTGCTATCGGCAATCGGCGAGGCGAGGGAGAATCGGTGATCTACACTTGCTAAGTGCTGGGTGATATAAATGATAGTTGATAAATCGCCCATAACATGGATGTCCAGCCACTAGTACGGGTTACATTAGGTTATACGACGGAGAGAAATAACGTGAAACGCACGGAGTCACCGGTTGCTGAACCACAAAGAAGAAGCCATGCCAGATCACCGTAGATAGCCCAGCGAATGTTTATGGCCTGGAAGGACTTGCGTATCGCGACAGCGGCACTGTGGACGATGCTATTTCTGTATACTTGGTTTTCAGTCATAGTTGTTGGGAGACGAATGCAAGAATGAGAGGACGACCCTAGTCTCCCCTAGGCAGACTCACAAATCAAGACAGTCGAGATGATGCAGGTCAGAAAGCAGGAATAAATCCCACACGTCACATGAGCACGGCTTGTTCAAGTTGACCCTGGGCCTTAGCTTGACCGTGCGAAAAGAAACGTAGTGCATTCGCCTTCCACATGTTGCAGATTTTGATGTCTGATTTTGGAGTGATGTCTCATTATTATCCGGGATCCACTGTTTATCCGAGCTCGCGCTGTACTCCAGACCTACGAGAATCCTTTGAAACAGAGGTACATTTGCCCTCTTTTATCGTCATCCCGGTTCATTCACGCTTTTCACCATTTTCAGTCCTCTTCTCCCTCCCTCTTCTCTACATCTTCGAGTCATCTCTTACTGTCATCCAACACGTCTTTGGCCGCATCTCCCGTCGCGGTATTCCTTGTTGTTGAGGTCGATAGCTCTGGTCTCGTGACCGTTATCAGTTCTCTTTTCTTTTCTTTTTCCATTTTTTTGGTCTTCCACATACAACGATACATTTCGACCATGGCACCACCCGATTACTATACAGATCCCAGATACGTCGAGGGGGCACGTGTAGGGAGACGATTCTGTCTTCAATGAGTACATCTTGCAGCATCTCTCGGCGCTGCACTTTGCGCTTCGGTAGATCATCTGCAATGGCGGTCAAGTTGTTGTACCAAAACGGGCGGGGGTAGGCGTATGCAGTGCCGAAGTCATATTTCTGCGAGATGAAGTAACCGAGGATGGGATACCCATGTAGGTGGGCAGGGTATATGACGTGCCGAGGATGGTGTTGAGCTTTTCCAAGAGTCTCCGAATGCCGAGAGCGGATGGTATGACGGGTTTCCTACCAGTGTAACACCGTTGCTTCCGCACTGGATTGGATAACCTTTGACCGGTCCCAGTGGTAGAGGAAAGGGTGACCTCGAGCAGACTCTCGTACTTGAGGTGCATCTATTCTACTGCTTTTATATACTAAACATTATTGAGTACATTTCTTTTCGTGTTTTTACACGCTTACCCAGTGCTGGTAGACCACTTCTGGGTTAATAACATCATGATAACAATCAAGCCAGTGTTCCCTCTCGGGCCCATCCATTTTGAGCATTTCTGGTCATAACTAGAAAAAGCCCACTTCTTCATCGATCACTGTGAACTTTCGATAAGCTGCCTGATTTCGACTGGAAGAAGGATCTAACCTTCGGGCCTGTAGGGGAAATAATTCGATGCATTTTGTCCACGACGGAGCGTTGCAGCAAAAAGACAACGAACGAGTCTCGTTGTCGCTACTTTCACCGTGACATGTAGAGTTGTTGCTCCTTGTAGGCCCCCCCGACAGCGTCAGCTTGTCGAACAACGGCGCGAGCCTGACGGGAGCCCTGTAAATCCCTCCTCGCGAGTGAGCATGCTAGGAGAACTTGTTGAGCTCTGGAACTAATGGCACCATCTAACGTAAGATCAGGAAGGAACCAGTCTCTTTAGCTCAGGATGGACGAGTAGCACCATCCCTGTTCTTGACCAATAAAATCTCCCCCGCATCGACAGCTAGCCGGCCCCGGTGACGACGAACCCTTGACGGTGAGTGAATCTCTCCGTGAATCCGAATCTGTATACGCATATCAGAAACAGCCATTATGCACCGAAAAATGGTAAAGGCTTACATTCGTGACCCTTACTCTGGTCCGGAGTAAACTGCACCTCAAACTCGGTACAGCTCACCAATAGAATGGCCTGAATTGACGGAGACTTCGAGTTTCATCGATATTTTCAAACGCGTCCCGCACAAGGAGAAAGAATGTACCCGCAATGATTGCACCCATTTTCCCGTTCCAAAATTACCGATAGGGGCAGATTGAGTTTCCTGTCCTATAGAGTAGAACTGGTCGCGTAGATTATCCATGACAGCGTGTCCTGACTCCTAACGGGGAAAATGCGAAGTTGACTCGGCTGCGATGTGGCGTCCGATATCTGGGTTGTACGGGTAATGAGAGGTTGGACGTCTGAAGCCCGTTTATGTCTGAAGCAAGCCGTGCTCGAATACACGCAAACGCAAAGAAAAAGATGTTCCTTTTTTCCTTTCATCCTCACCCTGTATTGCATCGCATCAGCTCAAGGAACAGTGGCGAGAGCTTGAATTTACTGACAGGATATCTGTCTGCTAATCAAGTTTAATCCAACAGTAGCTGCCACTGATTGAGCTTTGGCAGATCTAGTCGAGGCGCGGGATCTGTTCGTGAGATTTAGCCGAGGCCCTGACGAATGCATTATGCATAGAAGCACCTACTATTCGATAGACGTTGCTCAGGTGATTTGTCGGCGACGAAGACTGGAACGATATCAGCCTCGAAGGACCGCAACTCGAGCACAAAGCCTCTCATGCTAGAGGACAAGACCCGTCCAGCTCCGTACCATTTTCGGCAGAACATATCCCTTCCATCACGACCTTCTCGCTATTCATTGACAGCTTAGCACAGTTGGTGAGATGGGTGACCGAATCGGTGGGATATTCGTGAGCAAAACGCGTGAGTGCAAATGCGACAGAGGCGGCAAGTCGTCGGAGCGTGGACAGCTGGTTGCGAAGCAAAATTTTGCGCGCTGGTTATAACCCAGAATTGATCGATATCGGGTCTTTCATGCAATGCGTGGAAACATCATTCTCTCCAGACATGAGATGCAAAAACCAATAAAAATACTGTTGCCAACTAGACGACAATCGTCTCCTTGAGACAGACGCTGGGAGAGGAAAAAGGTTTTTAGCACGCGGAGTGAGTGAACGTTATCAAAGATAAAATTCACTGGATCCTTCCTGAGAATAGGGGAACTCCTTCCTCTATGCCCGTCCCTTTTATCATCTCTAGGGACTTCTCTGCCGCAGAGGTCGGCGTAGACGGCAAAGCCAGTAGGCCTAAAACTGTCGCTTCAGCTTCGTATAAAGGAATTGGATTGACGATCGTACCTCGACCATGAGTGAGGGACAAAGACGCTTTGCGAAAAGTTGGGGAGAAAATACAAGGCTCCAGAATACCGATGTCTTTTTCCGTGTGTGAATTTGGGACAAGAACGGAGCCGTTATCCTTGGGATTCAAAAAACTAAGGGACTAGTAAGTGCGATTGAAGTGATCAACGAGCCGCAAGACTTACGGCGGCGACAGAGTCGTGGTTAGACGACACTGACACTGATAAGAGTCGAGTTTGAAACTCCAGGTCGCTTGGAAGGATTTGACGCGGCAACTGTTGTAGCGTATCAATATGGGCGTATATGTGGTATCGATGCTGGCGTGAATTCAGGTTTCCCTGCCCATACAAATTCCTATCCTTGTACGGGTACCAAGCTGCCTGAAGATGAGCGACGACGCTCACAAAGACTGAAGCCATGCTCACCTTAGAGCAGCGGTCCTATCCTGACCATCTTCCCATCACGTAGCCGGAACTCGTCCTCGTTCTCCGCTTCCATTTTTTGGACTTTGTCTCGCCTTCTGTATCAAACGAAAAGGCCTTGAGTCGCACCGTTATCGCACCTGCTCGATATTTCTTCTCTAAGAGTTCATCGTATCTTGACCTCAGCTGGGCCGCTAGTAGACGTCTTGACGGCGAGACGGATCCCTATCAGAAATATATGTTCTGGCTATAATTACCGGATAGCTAAGATAAAACGTACCTTTTCTTCCCTCAGCGTTGGTTTCTCTTAGACTCCTCTACTGAATCATCCCGCCCATAGGCGACCCCTTCCGCTCATCGCATAATGGAACACCTTTTCCAAACCCTCAACGTCAACACGTACGAGTCAACGTATCACCGTAATTCGTACCATGCTCAACGTCGCCGACCACAGTGAGCGCCTCTTGGAAATCAAGGTTCTGCTCGTGAGCGTGTCCTAGGCAGTCGATCGTCTGTGTGTCACGGTTTCTTTACATTGCTTCTCATTGAGGATCTTGCCGCGCTCTAGCATGTGCGCGCTGGAGAGAAAGTCGCGCCGTCCACGCGAGGCCGGAGGGTGATGATGATGGTCAGGAACGTGGGAGCTAACACCGATCAAACGATGGACAACACACTCTCTCGCACATCATTCAAATTAGCAACGGTGAGGATGATATGGAAGCAAAGCAAGATTATTATATTGATGATACTACTAGATTACAAGAAGTAAAAGACTACAAAGAAGGAAGCGCAAGATTGAAAAGCTATTGTTGTAGGTTCTGAGGAAACAAAGTCCCTTGCGTAAATAAATAAAAAAGCACACAAACCCACGAGCAGCTAAAGCATAATCATCTTCCCGTCCCGAGGATATGCAAGTGGTTTCAACGGTGCCGGTAAACCGGCGAGGCTAGCAGTCGTGAGTGCAACATGCTCAAAAAATAGCATAATTCTTGACGACAATGCGCTAGCACACTTCGAAGGACGTCAGCGTGATACATGAAGTGTGTTCAAAGCTCCCAAGACACAGTCGACGTCGAACAACACGCCACAACACGCCAGGCCTTCCTCCAGGATGGCTCTTCACTCGGCTGCACTGGATGGAGGACGGCCGCCGTCCACATCTTGAAGGTCGACATTGTTACTCAGATGGCACAAGAATTCCGCGGATCCTCAAACAATTTCAGTGAAAACGGGCGCCGAAGCGGCCATGAATATCGTGGACGTCGTAAATCATTAATCAAAGCTCATAGCCTGAAGGAACGACACGTCAGCACAACGGACGTAACGCTACCCTCAGGCTCCAGCACAAACAAAGTGGCCGAAAAAGGATTCAAAGTTGCATTAACTGGAGGACAAGATTAGAAAAAGATGGTGGTAACATAGCATAAACCTTGCCTTCGGGCCTGAGAATGCAATCCATGTTCTCCCTGCACACCATATTAGCGGAAGACGTTGACGCACAGAATCGACAACATACCTCGGACCCGATCAACGTCTCGCACCTTGTCCCCAGCCCACTTTGGAGAATGGTCGAGCAACCACAACATCGAAATGCTCGTTGCTTGTACCGTCGCGCTTGCCTGATTGAGTTGTGATGTTCTCTTCCGCAACTGCCAGATTTGTCGTTCCATGCATCTTGGCTGTAGGAACACGATACATTCTGTCAGCGCAAAGTCGGAGCTGATCGTCGGAAGGAGCGTACGTACACATGCTTAAAAACCTGTCGTATTGTCAGCAACCAAGGTCGAGGGCTCCATAGAAAAGAACTCGCCTTTTCTTCACAATACATCCCTCCCACCGCCTCGACACCAGTCGCCACAACTCGCTGCCATTGTCGACGATAGTCGTGCCATCAATCTCGCTCACCGGATGTGGTACATTGCGCCGGTGAACTGAAAGGGAACGACAAAGGCTGCAGAAAAGGTTGGCAAAGGATAGGTGGGTAGAGAGGTCAACAACGTACCTTGAAAGGCTACACCCCGGCATCCCTTCGATTGAGGGAAGGATAGGACCTAGGAGAGGAATATTTTTAGAGCTCGTATTGAGTGAACAGTGAACAACATACCGAGTACGAGGATCCTTCTTGCCTGTAGGGAAGCCGTCCTTCAATGCCAATCACTCGAGCTGATTGTCCGTATCTCTGTGCGCCCTCCCATCTCGTTCGCCGGGATGTCATCTTGACGCAATTTTAGTTCCACATATTGAGGCTGAGGCTGTTGGTGTTCAGTACTTGAAATAAATATGCAGCAGAGCGACGTACCAAACTACTACAGTCCATGGATGTGCCCTGCCCGCCAATTCAGCCCAGACCATTGTCGTTCCCAGTTTGTGGCCAAAGTTGCTTCAAGTTCCACCTAAATCTTGAAATTTGGACGTCTCAGTTCTCGTACTTGATATAACATGGCGAGTTGGAGCATTGGAAATCGCATAGAGGAAAATTGAACACTGGATGTAGTGGTGGTAAACTTTGTCAAAAGAGGAAGTTGCCATTTCGGACCGGGACCGCGTTGTCCTCCCGAAGTCACGAGAAATTGACCGGTTACATGTACCTCCATCGACGTTCGATGCCTCTACTAATGCCTAGGACGCTTCACGACACGTCGCTCATTAACGAGAGCTTTCGTATCGAGTTTACGACCAGCCAGATCCTTGTATCGCGCTATCTCTGAATTCAAACAGGTACCCCAGCATTGATAACTTGCGACTTCACACTTATGTAGCTCAAGAGCATCGAAAACTGATTCAATTTTGACTGTTAGATAGCACTCGTTTTATTTGAGTTATCACGATGTCTCGTATTTGCGTTTCCACTTCACTGGCTGGACTTGTACGCGCAAAAATTAAATCAAGTATCCGTGTGCTTCCCTGGACATTGACCGTGCCCAGACATGGCGCGACGTCGGAGAGGCACACGCAACGCATCCATCGCTGTAATCCACAGTTCTCGATCTCATGTGGTCTCAAAGAATAATTGCCCGGCTATGAATCCTCTCCAGTACGTACATCCTCCTCCCCTGTATCTGTATAATGCTCGGCAGGGCATCAGGACGCACCCTCATCAAATCAAGGACGGGAGCTGGCTGGCCTCTTCAGTATTCCAACACATCGAAACTTTATCTCACACGAAACATCAAAACCACTAGACCCAAAATGACTAGAAATTCATTCAGATTCGAAGTCTGTTTGCCAGATCTTCCAAATTCCAGATGTCGCCGATTTTGATGTCTGGTACTGGAGTGATGGCTTATCATCCGGAGTCGTTTATCTGGTCTTGCCCTGGACTTCCTGCCTACACAAGTTCTTTGTAAACGCGGTACGTTGTTCGCTCTCATTCTCATCTACCTCTTCATGCATATTTTTTCTCCCTTTCAATTCTTATCCTTCCCTCCTCTTCTTCGGCGTCTTCAAGTCATCTCTTACCGTCGTCCAACACGTCTTCGGCGCGTCTCCCGTCGCGGTATACCTCGATGGCTCTGGTCTCGTGACTGTTATCAGATCCCCTTTTATTTTATTTTCTTTCTGGTCTTCCACATATGACGATACGTTGTCGACCGATGAGTTTTTCTTCTAACATCTAGGTATCCCATTTCCATTCTGACATTTGTAGACTATCACGAGCTCTCTCAAGGCAGGGTATAATTGTGGGATGCCCACAAACATTGTTGACCACGAATAATTATACACCACCTCTTGTCAACATCCTAATCATGACTTTGGTAAGTGGATACCTGTTTTCATCGCCGCAAGTCCGGAACCGACGAGTTCTGCACCATAATACTAGGTATCAGCACCGGACATTGTGATGCACAAGAGGTAGTGGACGCATGTTTGTCTCACGGTAAGCTATCAATCGGGTGCTTTGTTGGCCTTCATCTTACTGCATGGCATCCCTTGTCTAGCTCATCGCCTGTCCATGGACATATTGATTAATGTATAAGGTATGTGTACCGTTTACTACAGCGCTATTTCCGGGTTAACACACCATAGTCTATCGCAGAACCCGTCGAGAGAAGCTAAGGCCTTTCGTTTACGCAGGCTCTCGCGTCTTCAAATCAACGTCTGACGATAAGATTGATAGCGCACCCGTTACTGAACGTACGCGAGGCTTGCTCTCTTGCTGATACCTGGCATATTTAGCCTTGCAGTAAACTTTCGATGAACTACACTTACATCCAAGCCGAAGTGAGGTAACTTGGCATTTCCTTTCCGCATAACCCCATTAAGCCCCCACAGTTTGGTGCCAAACTTGAAGTCGGTCGAGCCGTCTCGACTGTAAGTTTTGTAAAGGACTCTTACTCACACTTTCTGACATATCTTCTTTCCAGCCACGGTTAATCATTTCACTGCTACTTTTCCTTATAAGATTCGCTAACGAATGTTTTATAAGTTGCACTGCTCAATGACACTTGCGAATTCGATTCCAGTGGCATCAGCGCACGAGTCGACCACGTATGCGCTCCGTTTTTCTGTATGTTGACGCCGGACGGTCTTTTTGTAGATATGATTTCGTAACGGCGGCCAAAGCAACGACGTCCAGAGTCTCCAGCTTGTAAAGTAAAAATCACTTACACGCTGAAGGACGAGGGTCCATCATGAAGAGGCGGCGGCTGCAAGCGGCCATCATCGACGTCGATGTAGCTCTCGGGAGACGTGAACGGTCGGGAGATGTCACTTTAGTAAATAGCTTCGAATATTTTACTCTCATCACTTTCTTCATGCCGAATCATCTTTATTTAGTTTCTTTGGCGAATGGGAATGTTTTGTTACCGGAAGGTAGGTTCAGATTCGGCATGTGAACCCATACAAGTTACGTATCTTCCAGTCCAACGGGGCCTAGGACATCGTACACAACTTGAATTGGTTACCCGTCAAGCCCTTATGGGTCATACACCCACAGAATCTACATGGTGCAACTTCGTTAATCATCCATAATCCCATCTATAACACGAAAGCTCACATAGGCTGGTCCTTGCCGACGTTCCAAGTCGTGTACACAACACGATCAAACTTGTACCCATTTGTCCCAGGTGTATTGTTGATAGCGTACTCGACGAGATTGGTCTTGCCATTAGCTCCAGTCCTGCTGCATGCTGGGTTCTTCCACTTTCCCTCGAACTGATTCTCCCTGTCGGCGAAGAGATGCGGGGTACGAGGGGCGTAGCCGTTAGGATCATTCCTGGAAGCGGAATGAGTTATCGACACTCTGTTAGATGTTATAGGACAGGTGGGTATACGTACGTGTATAAAGTAGGGATTGGGGTAGCCATCGCTCCTTTCATGATCGCAAAGTTGAGGTTTCCCTTGGTATATATGTCGCCTGCCAGGTGGTTGGAGTTGTTCCCTGATTCATATTAATGGAATAGGTTCCACGACTCACCATCACAATTACACTGAGTGAAACCCCGGTAGAAGGAGGGCGTGGGGGTAGTTGTGACTCCAAATTGTTCACTAGCCTTGGTGGGTGTGTTGAGGTCGTCCACCACGTACGTAGCCACTACCTCGACGTCGCCGAGGGCACCATCTTGGAGGGGAACTTGGTCTGGCTCTCCTGCGCACAAAGTGCTTGTGGCAAGGAGGAGAGAGAGAATGGCGAGGAAAGTGCGTTGCATTGAGTGGATTTCGGGGGCTTGATATTTGATGCATAATGCTCTCTAGCCAGCTTTATAGAGGTAAGACGTTCTAAATCGAAGCTGTGTTACGTAGTAGGAAAGAAACACGCCGGAGTCAAGGGAGACGATGGATAGTGTACGAACTGTGTAGATTGCTTCTCACAGTTGATGAGAGCAGATGATCTAGCCAGAGACACGTACTATGACTTCTAGTGAAGCCACCTGCAATACATTTTTCATCGATAATTTACGTCCACCGACCTTTGACAGGAGGCAGAGAAGGGCAATCTGACCGGCTGACCCAGTATTCTGTTGACATTGAAAGCTGGCACGAAGAGCTTACATTGCCAAGATAGCCTCATTATTCGCATTTTTATCTGCGGTAGCCAAAAGGAAGAGCGAGCAATCGAGTTCAGTTCGGGGGAGTGTTGTCAAGCGAATGCCCTTGGTAGTCGGCGTTCTGATTCAATTCCAGTTGAATGGACGTGCTCATTAAAGAGGCTTAGCGATCTTCTTTGTCCATCCATGCATGTGATGCGCCTACAGCTGCCAAGTTCGTCGAGGAGTCCACCACGATACCACCCTATTACTATAGATTCCAGACACGCCGAGGGGGGGGGGGGGGGGACATGTATGTGAATCATTCTATGTTCGACGATTACACCTTGCCCCATCGTTCGTACGTCCAACTTCCACTCTTCGACGCGCAGTTCCTCCGTGATCCTTTCTCTTTGCAGGCACATCCAGCCACGCATACTCCGCTTCAAATTGAGCATTTCGATCCGATTCGATCCAAGCCCGTGTCTACAGGGATCGGCACAGGTCAGGTGTACACACCCTCACGATCTTTTTCGTCCATCCACGCATGTAGTAATCCCCAAGACAATTCTGTCGTCGACGAGTGCATCTCGCCGCATATTTTAGTCCTGCACTTTGCGCTCGGATGAATCATCTACCACAGAGGTCAAGCCGCTGTACCAAAACGAGCGGAGATAGTAGGCGTACATAGTGCCAAAGCCATAACATTTCGAGATGAAGTCCTCAAGAGTGAAGCGTATGCAGCGTGTACGGCGTGCCGAGAATAATGTTGAGGTTCTTCAAGAGTCTCCAAACGGCGAGGTGAGTGTTAGCGAGAGTGGATGATATCATATATGACAGGCTTCCTGTCGATGTAGGACCGTTGCTTCTGCACCGTAATCATTGCTTCTTCGCCCGTTCCAGGGGAAGAGGAAAGAGTAACGCCGCTTCATCAATTACTGGCAACTTTCGATAAGCTAGTTGATTTCGACAAGAAAAAGGATCTAACCTTCGGGTATGTAATAGCAGGGCGAATGATAATTCCGCTGTCTTCTCCAGCAAAATCACCTCGGGGCGGTGTCTTCCTGGTAGGAGCTGCGAAAGGACGAGTCCTGTTGTTGCTGCCTTCACTATCATAGTGGTAGGTAAAATTGTTCCGCCAGCGTCGGGTGGTTGAATAATGATACAAAATTAAGGGGATTGTCCTGTAGATCCCCTCGGAGCTGAGCTGAGTACACCTGACTCAGCGATCAGAAAACAAGAACTTGTTGAACTCCGGCACTAATGACCCCCGTCGGACATCTGACGGAAGACTAGGAACGAACCGCCTTTAGCCCAGGACAGACAAGCAGCGCCATCCCGTTTTCAGCCAATAAAGATTCTCGCGTATCGATCGTGTAATCCCTTGACGGCGGGCTGCCTGATCACATTCACGCATCCGAAATCTGGATACGCATCGTCAAGAAACGATCATTGTGGATCAAAAGATTGCCAGACTTACGTTTGTGACCATCTTGTGGTCCAGAGTAATTGAACCCGGTACACCTTGCCAATAAAATCGGCTGAATCGAACGAGACTCCGAGTCTCTTCGATGTTTTCAACCCCGTCCAGCACAATGAGGGAAACACCGTGGAAGAAGGTACCCATATTCCCACCCCAGGATCACCGATAGCGGCAGAATCGGCGTCCTGTCCCATAGAGTAGTGCTGATTGCTTCGATATCCACGGAGCCCAGAGCAGCGAGTCCTCACTGGGAAAACACGAAGTTGATTGCGGCTGCATCGGGACCTCCAATATCTCGGTTGAACGGTTAATGAGAGATTGGACGTCTGGAGCCAGTTGCGTCTGAAGTATGCCGCGTCTGAATACAGGAGAAAAAGAAGCCTTGTATCACATCAAATCAGCTCAAGGACAATGGCGAGAGCTTAAATTCAAGACTGACAAAATATCTGCCTGTGAATCAAGTTTAGACTCATGGTAGCTGCTGCGAATCGAGCTTCCCAGTTAATAGAGGCATCAACTATTCGTTGCTCGGGCAATTTATTGGCGACGGGGACTGGAACATTATCAGTCTCGGAAGACCACCACAATTCGAGGGCAAAGCACATACCGCCCATACTAGAGAACAAAACTCATCCTGCTCCGTACCATTTTCGGCCGAACGCATCCTCTCTATCGCGACCCTCCTCGCTGTTCATCGACGGCTAAGTGCAGCAGCACATTCCTAAGCGAAACGCATAAGAGCGTTTACGACAGAGACGGCTTGTCGCAGGTTACCTGTAACGTGAACAGCTGGTATGAAGCAAAATATTGTGCGCCAGCTATAGCCCAAAAGTCATCGATATCGGGCCCTTCATGTGTGGAAACACTCTCTCCCTCAACTCTCCCATCCACCCAGCAGCGTCTGCGTAGCTCCCTGCCTCAAGACATGTGAGGTATAATCACGAAAAAATACTAGACGTCGATGAATCCCAGTTGTCTACTTGAGGCAGACACTGGTGCGAGCTCTGGAGAAAGGTTTTCAGCACATGGATTGAGTTGGCAGAGTATGGCTTACTTTGGAGTGCTGATCCTTCCTGAACGCTTGAACGTTAAAGTTGAACCATCCTTCAATGCAACCCTCTTCACCTCACCCGTCCCTTTACCATCTCTGGGCACTCCGGTATCTTGCTTGCTGGGACGCGGTAGAAAGAGAGGCGCAAAGGGAAGGGCAGTGAACACGCATGGAGTAGGTGGGGATGGAGAGCAACCAAGTAATCATCAGGATACGGGAGATATGTTTAGCTAGCGGTCGTCGTGGTGGTCAGTGAGGCTGTTTCAAACTTGGCGCTTACAAACAACTCTCGGCCTTTCCCTTCTAAGTTTGGTCGCGACCTTCAATTCCCTCTACGCGTCTTTTGCTACGATTTGCCAACAGCCACAATGTTGGCGCTTAGGATCTTCATTCTTCCCTACTCTCGCATCCGTTGAAATTTCACCGATGGCCTGGAGCAGCTGTCGGGAGCCTCGACGCCAAGTCTGTGGTCCCCGCCAGAATCGTCTACTGTTTGCGGTTGGTACTGAGTAACTAAGGAAGTACCGAGTTTAATGCAGGACGCCGTGCCTCGGGAGGGTTTGAATGGACTTGGCATATTGTACGCCGTTTCTCTCTCTGCTTCTTCTCGCACTGACGTTCTTCTATTCTAGCGTCTCGTCTTCTTTTCGAGGGTACGTCTTAGGGTGAGGATTATTCGCCTGCGCGAGCCTTCGAGGCTTGTAACATTTTTTTTGGGTACACCAGTTCTACTTCAACAAGGGACTACGCTCGGCTACAGCACGGATGGGAGAATCCACCCTCTCGTTCGAGCACCGGAATGGGGAGAGTGAATTTTGGCTGCAGGTATGATATGCAATTTTTTTTGGACGCGTGGCAAGAATCACCTTTGTGTTCCTTCGCTACATACTTAGTAGTTGATGGCTTTTTGTACGCAAGTAGTAGTATTAGTAATAGAATTATATTGCTTTCAATTCATATCGCTCTCACTGTTGCTCACTTGAGCTGTGGTACGATGGTGGGCGGGTGTCGAAGGAGAGAGGTCGCGGGCCCGAAAAAGCGGCGACGTTGCGGAGTTGACCGGACCTCTTGGGCCTACCCACACCTTCGGCTCTTCCTCTCATCGTCCTTGACGGCCTCGCATCAACGGCGCAAACTTTCTCCAGAACTCAAGTACTTGTATACAAGACCGCGACAAGTGACCGAATGAGAAGTATCGAAACGAAATTGTGGCCCACGAGACCAAGTGTGACCGACTCGAGCATTCTGTTGAAGACACGCTCAACCATCTCAGCGACGTGACAAACAGCTTGGCATCAAATTCGGGCCTAGCCTATCAAATTTAGGTGAGCTGTCAATATTTCAATGTTCACGTTCCTTGTCTATGGCTAACACGCTTTTACATAGATCCGCCAGCATCCCGCGCCCGGAGAGACGGACTGTGGTCGTGTCGAAGGATGGGTTTTGGGTAAGACGTTCACTATTCAGTCGATCCCCGAGCCAAGAGCCTTTCTCTTCTCCCAGACCTGTCTTTCCTTCTCCACGCTGCATCACGAACACGCCGAGCCAGCATCAAGTTTTTTGAGACGATTTTCGGATCGAGTCAGCAGAGCAGGAAGACACGAAATTTGGATTCAGACAGACACGTACGACTATAAACGGGCGTTAACATCAAGGGCGACATCTTGAAATCAAAGTAAATCACCCACCAGCAGGGAAGGCATAAAGCCGCCGACTCTACCAACTCTTGTCAATCTCCAAGCGTTGCTGTGATGAGCTAGACGAACATGACATATCGCAAGCTCGAGCATGCGATGTCGAGGACATCCGTGGTAGGTTTGTTTGTTGCCGTGCCCAAAAAAACTCTTCATCGAAACTCTCGCACAGATTCTCTTCCCTCCAACGCTCAGCAGTCCGTTCTTTCTACTGTGTGCCTTACCTGCGTTCGAAGGAAGACGTCAACCTCAATCCATCGCGTCGAATTTGTACCGAGACAGTGTACCGCGAGCTCGACGGCGGCGAATCCTGGAATTAGAGGATGGTTTAGATAATTGGGGCTCCTACTCGGATGTGCAGCAGCCTATAAAAGAGTTTCGTGCCAAAATTTGGGTGAGACGTCGATGCTTACTTTGCTTCTTCATGGCTAACAGATTCCCACCTAGATCCGCCAGCATCTCGCGTCTTCCTTTTGGTCCCGTCCACGAGTCTCTCGCCGGTACTAGTCTCGACTTTATTATGCGGGACTAGAATTGCACCAAGACGGTGTACTTATCGCTTTCCGGCGAGCGAGATGCGTGCGGAGATTCAGGCTTGCGTCGAAGGATGGTTTGCTATATGCAGGAAGGACGGTAATGGTAATACTTGCCGATTAGGTTGCAATCCGAACCTCAAAATCCCTTGTCTTCTTCCCCTTGGCGACAGTGCCTGCCTCAAGGAGACGTCGAAGGTACGACTCGGAGGTGTAGTGTTACGAGGTACGCTGTTGACTCCATGCTTGGTTATACTTGACTAACATTTCCTGCAGCCTATGTGATATACTCTCAGCAGGGTGGGCCAAACTTTGCACCGACGACATGTATGGTATTGCATTACGGCGACCAAAATGCATGAAATGACGAAACTGGTACGCTATGAGCTGTCACGGCGGGGGATGGGTTGGGACTCTTGGAGGCTGATCGAGCCATCGACCACGCTCTCATGCAAGCTCATTACGACTCAGTACTCAGGCCCTGACATCGCTCCAGCGAGCTCGGCGGTACTAGTAACCTGCATTTCGATGTTGCCGGCGCTTGAGCATTTGCTGGGGACGAGCTGCGAGATGTTGATCGGCTTCGAGGTACGTTTCGAGTCTGTGCGTCAACGTCCTCTGCTAATCGCATGGTACGCAGGATGAAGCCGAAGTCGAGAACATGGATTGAGTTCACATGTCCGAAGGTAAGGTGTATGCTCTGTTACCTCCATCTTTTCCTGATCTCGTTCTTCAGTTAATGCTGGGAGGGTAGCGTTACAACGGACGTCACCGAGCTAACCGTTACTTCAGTTGACCGACTTGCATATAAGGCATGGACGCCATCCATGTCTGTGGTACTTTCAATTCGCCTTCCTTTTCCCACTAAAATTGGTTTAGCATCTATGTATAGGATGGTATTCTGGTGTCAATCATTTCTGAGGCACAAAGGCGACCTTCAAGATGTGTGACTGGACTCTCCCCATCCCCACTGCGGCTAATCTAATAGACGTTCGTACACCGTGACGAGTCGCGGTAAACTTTGCCTATGGTATGTCCATCTTCTCCTCCGGCTCTTTCCTGTACTGATCTTTCGGGCTATAGGGCTAGGTCTATTCACTTGTGTAAACTTTTGGAGGCATGTCAGACGTACAACAGCAAGCCTTAGTTCTCTGGACGACTTGATCAGAGACTGTGTTCGGTCACGGCAAGCCCTTCTTATTCAAGCGGCGGCGGCACATACCTACGCGGGACGGGGAGATTACGCGATTATGTGCGGTTTGAAATTTTGACTGCTTGTCACCTAGTAGAAGGCTTGAGTCGGTCATACGGGTGCCAGACCTTGCATGTATGTGTTGGAGAAAGTGGCGCCGGCGTCGGGGGTGATGGTGGTAAGAGTTAAAGAAACGTGAGCAACGTAGGGAGCTAACGATCACAAACAAGCTTGACCTTGTACCACCGCTACGGCTACCGATGCCATCGATGAACTCAGGACTATCGACGTCGCCCAAAAGACATCCATTGAACGACTTTTCTTCATACGGATCGTTGAGTCTGGTTTACGAGACTAGGTTTTGGGTAAGGCGTTCACTCTTCAGTCAATCCGTGCCCTAAATGCATTTCCCCTCTCCTTCCTTCGTCTCGCAACAGTAATGCAACTTATTGACGTCAAGCCAGCACCAATACTCTGACGCCATTTCTGGGTCGAGTCGGCAGACAATGTTCAAGGAGAAAATACTTCTTCTATTCTCAAAGAGCTGTCGATGTCACCCACGACCTGTCGCCTCTGTTCTACGTGCTCTCATACGTTTTACCCGTCCAACATCCGCCTGAGCCATCGACGATTTCCGGCGAGAAGGACCCTGGGGGACTGTTATGGAGGAGACAGGTTCGGCGACATTACGGGGCAGGGCAGGTCTTGTCTTCTGGCATGGGAGGTATGTACTCCGCATCTGAGTTATTGTCTTTTGAGGCTGACATCAAAACCAATATCAGTGTGCAATATCTCGCTCGAAATAAACCTCGCAGAGGAACGGCGTATGGTGTTACAAGGTATGTAGGATCTATGGTGTTCTCATGTTCTCGTGTCTTCAACCATTTTTCAGGATTAGCACGATCTGCACCTCTCTTCTACTGCTTTCCCTGGTCTTCAATGCTACGGGTCGCCCGAACAACGTCTATATTATAAAGTACGTGCCTCTATAGACTATGCGTACGCCAGGACCTCAGCTAAAGCTCGCTCACAGATCCGCACTCAAAGCATATCTGCCTACTGCCTAGGAAGCTCAATCAGCGGCAGCCTGTTAGTGAAGTCCATCTAACATTGTTGTTCCTTTGGCTGATGAGATGGGATACAGGGTTGACTTGAAGGAGGGCTGTTTACGAATTTGCAGCAAAGTCCGCGTGGGTTTATATTTTTTGGTATTCAAAACACGATCGACTCGACGAGCAAACTGGCAGCGGATCTCCACACACTGGGCGGCAGACGACAGACTGGATAGCAGAGGCGGCAGGCTGGCGTGAAGGAAAGCACTATGCGTGGGGTATCAGCCAGAGGTGATTGGGCCTTTCGTGTGCTAATCTGTCGATGGGGGTCAGCAAAAATGGTACGGAGCAGGGCGGGTAGCATGAGAGGTATGTGCTTTCAACTTGAGTCGTCGTCTTTGGAGGCTGATGTCGTCTTAGATATCAGTGTAACCTCTCGCACGAAACGGGGTGTGCTTCTACGAGGTGCGTTGTTAACGACTCACGCATTCTCTGCTAACCGTTTCCTCAGTGTGCGAACCACAGTTTGCGGCGTGGTGTCCGCGGCACGTTCCTTATCCTTCAATTCCCCTGCTTTCTGTTGAAATATGTCTAGGATCTATGTTATACAGTTATGTTCCCGCATTCTCATGCCGTCAATTGTTTTTCAGCAGTAGCGTGATAGTATTTTCGTTATTCTTCGATGTCGCTGGTAGCCCCAGGATCCCCAGCCGCCTTCGTCGCTGACAGTTCTCCCGGACAACGTCTGTACTGAACAGTCGGCGCCTCTCTGCGAACCACCCAAGCCAGTCAGTGGCGGCCATCGTCAGTTTTAAACTTGACAAACATCCAGATAGATATCTCGCCAGCTGTGGTTGCTCGGCTATGTTCTAGGATCGCTTGCATGAAGTATGAATTATGTTCGAGGTATGTCATTGTGTCTGTACATCGACATCTTTTGCTGATCTGGCTGGGCGAAGGATTGCCATGGATCGCAGTCATGGGCTTGACGGCAAGGTGTATAGTGTCCACTCCGTCCTTCGTGTACTGCACTCATGTAGTGCTGTTTCTTTGGGTGGAATGATAACACTCTAAAGTAGGTTGCTAATTCCTTGTGCTTGCGTGTCGAGCTCATTGTTCCTTCACCTTATGAACTTCGAATTGGGACGTCGACGCCATCTATGCGCGTGGTATTTACTTTTTCAACTGGGATTCTTTTAGGATCTGCAAATACCTGGTATTTTGTGTCGTCAATCGTTTCTCAGTTCGACCTTCAATATGCGGAAAGCCCTATACACTTGGCGACTATTGCGACTGAGGAAACGACCGCCGTTGAAGTTCTGAGTGTGAACGATATTGAGTTATGCCTCGGGAGGGATTCTTGCTGATTGTATGTCCTTTTACTCCTCTCGTCATCGCTCCTTCATTCCGATACATCGTCCTAGGGTTAGCGCGAGTCTTGGAAGGCATGTCGGACCCACAACGGCATGCTCCAGCTTCTCGTTGGAAAGACCTGACGAGGGGCCATGCCCGACCACAGCACGAACAGGAAAAGGCTCTTACTCGTTCATGCTGCGGGGCATACCTTCGGAACAGGACGTTAGGATTGTACGAGCTTTGATTGTTTGTAGTATTGCGTGCTTTCCCCCGGGAAGCGCGAGCATTTCTTCAGACATTTTAATTCCACTTCATT
Source organism: Armillaria nabsnona (assembly GCA_030407065.1). Classification (NCBI taxonomy): domain Eukaryota; kingdom Fungi; phylum Basidiomycota; class Agaricomycetes; order Agaricales; family Physalacriaceae; genus Armillaria; species Armillaria nabsnona. The sequence goes on from JAUDQA010000021.1 coordinate 819,285, forward strand.
CTACTTATTACTTTTTGTACACTACGTAGTATCGTTATCTAATATAATTCTCTTGCTTTGCGGTTCCAGGTACGAGGTCAGGGTTGTTTGTTGATCGGCAGCTCCCACGTTACCTGCGTTTCTTCGTCTCTTACGATGCGACTTTCTCCGACGCACTCATCCTTGACACCCGTATGACTGACCCAAGCATTCTGTTGAGGACGCGCTCAGTCGTCTCGGCGACTCGACAAGCCGAACTGGTCCCTTGTATCTTGGGACTGAGACGGGACGAAGCACGGGGATCTAGAGAAGGATGATGCTGTAGAGCAGAGAAACAACTCTGGGAGAAGAAAATGTATGTTTTGTCTTCAACGGTTACCAGGACTTATGTTTCTGACAGGGACCCTCCAGCATCCCCTTCAATATCAAGACTTCTACCGGCAGCCGAGCTCAAGTCGCGATACGACAAACATTTGGGCTAGGAGCAGCGCGCAGATGCAATATGCAAACGACATGATGGGACTTGAGGGCCTTTCTGTTTGTTACAGAATGCGAGGCACAGTCCAAAATGGACGAGAGGTGTCGACGGGACAATTTTAAGACGTTTGAAGAGATAAACCTGCGGACGACGGTAAGCATAATTTCAATCCATGTTCTTTGACTTTGCTTATCCTTCAGGTAGATTCGTATCCATACAAGAACAAGAATTTGTACGGCCAAGACAAGGAGTATCGACCGAAATCACACCAACGTCGATATCCATGTACGTTGGCACGCTATAACGGTCACCGTACTAGGACAATTATCCCCTCAAGCGACCTGGAAATCGAAACTCGGCATCTGTCTCTTATCAGTGTTGTCGATCCGTCAAAGACCGCGACTCCATCGCCGTCGTACGTCTTGCGGACTTATTGGTCACTTCAATCGCGCTTACTAGCAGTACCGTATCCTCTTCAGCCCCAAGGTTAACAGCTCCATACTTCTACTCGCCCATCTCCCAACCACCTTCCACATTTCAACGTAGCTTACAACACCAACACCAACACTGAAACGATCATTCACAGAACCGCCGACCTACACTTCCAAAAAATCCTATCCCGCCTTCTACATACCATGAAGACCTGGATACAGCAACGCGACTATTATTTGGGTCTGACCAGTCATCAAACCCTTTTACCATTGAAGCTACCACCAGCCCAACTTCCGGGTGAGAAGTCAGTGGGATTTCAAATCGTGGAGGAGATGGATGTGTGATCGGTGTAGCGGGATGGAGACTGCCGTGGGGTGTGTTCGCGTTCTGAATGTCGGTGTCCGAGACTCAGACTCCGCGTCCTCTCAGGAAACGGATACTACTATCTAGGGATAAGCGAACAAATAAATCCTAGACACGACCACCATTCATACAGCATCCCTTTCTCATCGCGCCCATCTATCACGTCCATTCACGTCCATTAGACATATCGGCCGACAAGGCGGCCCGCCACGCGTGTTTCGAACGAACATGGAAGGTCATCAAGCAGAAGCTGCTTGACTACATTACGAGCGAGGATATGCCTAATGATGCGATTGAGTGGTACGAGAGGGTGAGAGAGCTTCACTGGAAAACGGAACCGAGCACATCCTCCTGACAGAATCCCGACTACAGCGTCTTCGGAGGCAAAATGAACCGCTGCATGTCTGTCGTCGGCACCGCCAAGGTAATCAAGGGGCTGACGGGCGACGAGCACCTAAAGGCTGCCGTACCTCCGTATCTTCCCTTTCCGCCGTTCTCACTTGTTGATCCACAGCTTCAAGCCTTCTTCCTCATCTCGGACGACATGGTGGATTCATTCATCACGCGCTGCTGGCACCGCGTCCCCAAAGTCTGTCAAATCACCATCAACGACTCGTTCATGCTCGAAGCTGTGATATATTATCTCCTCAAGGAGCATTTCCTAGGGAGAGCTACCGTGTTGATATTCTGGAGTTTTTCTGGAGACGACGTTCCAGACGGAGATGGGGCAGCTTATCGATTTGATCGCTGCTCCGCGAGGTTGATATGAACAAGCTCTCTCTGACAAAGTGCGTACCTCCTTCCGCTGACGTCGCGCTTATTTGACCGTTGTATGAAGACATTCCTTGATCGTGCTCTACAAAATCTCGTACTACTCCTTCTACCTCGTCACCATCGCCGTGTACATGTCCCACGTCCCACAAATCCACCCCTCCGGGAACCAAGCCATCGAGCCCTACGCCTCGCTTAATCCATCCTCATCCCCTTCGGCGAGTATTATCATCCAAGATGACTTTCTCGACTAGATCGGCACAGATATCCTCGATAACAAGTGTTCGTGGGGAGTGAACACCGTGCTGGCGGTGTGTACACCTGAGCAGCGGCGGGTCCTTGATGAGAATTATGGGAAGAAGGACTTAGAGTGCGAGAGGAGGGTGAAGGTATGCGGTGTATGAGGAGAGGGTTAATGAGGAGCTTGGTGCGATGACTGGGGAGATTCCGCAGGGCGAGAGTATGTTGAAGAGGGAAGCATTTAAGAGTTTCCTGGATAACATTTATAAGAGGACGAAGTAGTGATTTAGCGGTGAGTGTAAGATCCGCTGTATCTTTAGATACCGTGCTACAGGAATATTTTATTCAGAATCACTCTTATATGTTTAATTTATTCAGAGTACTCACATGATAGCTTTCGCAATGTATCACATAAGCCTGACTTGCCGCGTGTCAACACTTGACTAGAAACCACCACCACCTTGCCACCGCCATGAGCTTATTCCGTCGAAAAGAACAGAACGCATCCCGCGATACATCCAACAGCTCGTCGCTTGCTTTGTCGTCCTCGAAGACGCCAGCCCAAGTTGCCGGATCTCCAGATAAGGGCAAGCTCAGCAAGCTCTTCCGTCGAGGGAAACGTGGCCACACCGATACGACTGGCGATGTCGCCGTCACATCATCAGATAGCGAGGGTCCAGTTTTGCAGTTGAACAAAAGCTCCACCACCACCTCCCAGCCTCTCACCAATGCTCAGACTACGACTACCAAGGACCCGCCAGATAACAATAACCTTACCGGCACCTTGTCTGAGAACAAGACAGCCAATGCGGCTGTGATTCTTGAGATCGTGAAGAACATTTGCGAGGTGCTGGACAAGGTGCCGTATGTCAAGGTATTGACAGGACTGGCGACTACAGCCATCACGATCATCGAGGTGCGCTGTCGTTTTGCTGTGAGATTGCTGTACTAATCCGCATCTCGTCTCACAGGCAGTCAATGCATGTAAGGGCTCGAGAATGGGACAAGGTAAAGGACGATATCGTTAAGGTCCGTGATATTGTGTTCGAGTTCCGATATGGGCGGGACGACTCAGCGCCGCTGCCCGACGACGTCAAGGCTGCATTTCGACAGCTCCAGAGCTGCCTGAGGGAAATTCTCGAGGCCGTGATACGATACCAGGATGTGAGTGCGGGAAGGCTGGTGCTAGAGCACAGCGCTCTCAAGGCAGAAGCCACATCATGTGTTGGATGCATTGATATGGCAGTCAAGGTCTTCCAGGTGCATAAACTCCGTCTCTGCACTTGCTTTCAAATAATCCTCTAACCTATTTTTTGCAGATAAAGATCCATATTGACACACATCTTGCTGTTGAATGGACATGCCTCACCGGGGAGCAGACATACCTTGCTGTGGAGCAGACACATCATGGCATGGAGAAAATCCTTGCAACCATACAGCAGAGCTTGACTCCATCCTCATCCCTCAATCTCAATGTGCTTGCATGCCCTGCTCCAAGCCAATACTTCACTGGCTGTGAGGGCATCCTCTGGAAACTGTTAAGAATGCTTGCTGCACCTGTGGTTACCCTTTTCAGCACAAATGGGAACACACTTTCAGCTTTTGTTCACAGCCTTGATCACTCATCTAAGTTAGTAGTCTATTTTGCAGCATCATATTGGCTGACATGACTTAGATTTACTGCCATTTTTCTGGATGCAAGCTCAGTTGAAGCACTCAAAGCTATTGCACACAATATTAAGGCTGATGACAGTGCCCATCTCCCTTCCCTGCTCATTCTTGAGAATATGGATGCTTCCTTGGAACTAGACCAATATCTTTCTTACTCTCTGCATAATCCCATCCTCATAACAAGCACCAACCAAGCTGTGTCCCACTTTGCTTCACCAGCTTGTGCATTGGAGTTGCCTGATTCTGCAGACCAGCAGGCTGCTGATGGCCTCTGTCGGTCCATTGAGACAGCTTTCATTTCTTTGCTACATGTTGTCACCGTTGTGGCTAAGGGTGGAACTGGAAAGACACAGGTGGTGCTCAGATTTATTTCTGAGAACTTATCTAGGTAAGCCTGTTGTATGTTCAGTTGACCTATAATATTGAGATACAATGATAGATTCTTGCATGTCTGGTTTTTTGATGCCACCTCAGATTCTACACTTGCTGCTGACTTCAAGAAGCTTGGCAAAGCTGCTGGCATTAGTGAATTAGTTGATGAAGTCCAAGATTTCTTAGGGAGGATACATGGGGATTGGCTCCTCATTTTTGATAATGCGGATGATCCAAAGGTTGACCTGAGCAAATATATTCCACAGTGTGATCATGGAAATGTCATTATCACCAGCTGTCTTATTGAGGTTCACCAAATGGCATCTCCTAGTTTTCACCTTGATTTTCCAGATCTTGGACAAACTGAGGCTGTGAATCTTCTTTTAAAACATGCACATGAGGACTCAGATAATAAAAATCAGCAGCTTGCATCTGCTATTGTTGATGCACTTGGCTGCCAAGCTCTTGCTGTAGCTACAGCTGGCACTTACATTGGCTCAACTGCAACATGTACTCTCAGTAACTATCTCTCTTTAAATGGAAATGCAAGCATCTCCTTAACTACAAAATGAAGTCACTTAATGGTTATCAGAAAACTGTCTTTAGTGCCTTTCAACTTAGCTTTTTATACAAATCTGTGTTTTCTTTCACCATACAGCTATATCTATTGAGCTGTTCTATCATGCAGCTGCATTTACTGGTGATGATCTTGAGCCTGAGGAGAAGAAAACTTCAGCTATAGAGAAGCTGAAACATTTCTTGTCACTCTTTACACATGATGGATCATGGGATGACAGTATTGATGAACTGAGCTGTCTCTCTCTTACAATATATAATATTAGTGCTAAAACCCTCTCATTCCATCCTATTCTCTATATCTGTATCCAGAAGACTATTATTGACAAAGACAGAATGTGTCATATAGCTCTGCTTCTTTTAGCATGAGCAACACCCAATGGCTTCACTTATGCTGACTATCATTTTTGGCAACTGCTAATTGCACATGCTGACTGTTTTTACTATAATTATCATTTTACCTTCCTTGCCTATAATTGTTTTGGAAGAATCTTAAATGATGCAGGCTTGTGGATAAAAGCTGAGAACATACAGCAAAAGGCTTTAGCATATTGTGAGCACTATTTTGGAAAGCATCATGTCAATATCTTAACATCAAGAAGTAATCTTGCACAGATATATAATAAGTTTGGACAGTTGGAGAAAGCAGAGATACTAGAGAGAGAGAGAGACTGAAGCTTCGCAAGGAAGTGCTTGGAGAGCATTATCCTGATACATTGACAAGTATGAGCAACCTTGCAGCAACATATTGGGATCATGGACAGTTGGAGAAAGCAGAAGTGCTACAGAAGGAGGCACTTAAGATTTCCAAGGAGGTACTTGGAGAGCGTCATCCTGGCACCTTGACAAGTATGTGCAGTCTTGCAGTCACATATGCAAATCTTGGACAGTTGGAAAAAGCAGAAATGCTACAGAAGGAGGCACTGAAGATTTCCAAGGAGGTACTTGGAGAGTGTCATTCTGGCACCTTGAGAAGTATGCACAATCTTGCAGGAATATATCGGGATCTTGGACAGTTGGAGAAAGCAGAAGTGCTAGAGAAAGAGACACTCAAACCTTTCAAGGAAGTGCTTGGAGAGTGTCATCTTGACACCAAGAAGCTGTCTCTTTGAAAGAAATTTTTAAAGAGAAAACATTCTTTCACTAAAATCAAGACTATAGAGCCCATTGACCAAGGCTGCAAGCTCTTGCCAATCTTGTTCTTCAATCACTACTGCTAAAGCAGCTATTCTTCCAGAGTCTCAAGATGAGACTCAGATTTCTGAACCTAGGGGAGTTGGTGTAGGTAGGTATTTATAGTAATGAATGCTAGACACAGTATCATTTGCAAAAGACAGTATATATAAAATTGTTAATAGTACTAATTTTCCACAATGTTATTGATAGTTTGGCAGTATAATAGCTGAACTGTTAGGAACATGCTAAATAGACAAAGATAACTTGCATAAGTAGAGGTTTGCAGAGTGCATGGGCTTTGGTAAAGCTATTAGCAGCATTACCCTTAAGCTGAAGCTCTGAAGTTAGGTTGTGGAGTGGAGTCTGTGGAGAGCAAAGGTTTGGATAGTATTATAGTATTCAGTACTATCTCATGTATCTCTCTCATCTTTCTTTCTGGTATCCCTCTCTTTTTCTTTCCTGTATCACTACCAAGACAATATGCCATTTGACTTGTACTTGCTATACTTACTCCATTAGTTTACTACATCGCAGCAATGTGACTCAGTATGAGTCACATGGTATCTACTAGAAGATGGAAGAAGGTTCTACCCTTGCAGATATATATATGCTTGGTAATTAATGTATTAATCACTTTACAGTTTACTTTGCCTTACACATCACCACATTCAAGTGAACTTAGGCATTTGCTGAACCCGCATGATTAATCAGCTCAATCAACACTTAAACTTTCCCTCTGAGGTAAAGTTGAACCCACTTCATTAAGACTATCTATGCCATAAACAAGTTTCTTACTTTCTTACTCATAGACTAGTCTCATCTCTAACAGATAGAGTTAGAGATAGTCCAACAGAGCAGGGGCTGCAGACTTGTAGTCAAAGAGATTTGGCTAAACCAAGTTGATATTCAAACTGAGCATCTATAAGTCATTCTATGTCAGAAATTTCATTTAGACTATATAAGGAAGTGTTCAAACCACCTGATAAGATGCCAGATTGCTATATACAAATCCCCTGCAGTTATAAGACTAGCAGTCATTGGTTGATGACTTTGATACCTTGCTTGAGCAGTGTTCATGCTTTTTTCTTTCAAGTACGACAATTTGATTTCATGGATCAACAATATGCTTTCAATATTTGAGGACAGAATTTTGCAAGACATGAAGAAGGGAGCATGGTATCTATATGATTTGAGCAGGTCATCCCAGCTGGAGAGAACTCGGAGAGAACAACCTTGGCAGTACTGGGTACACTCACCCTCCAAAGTACTAGTAGTCTTCATTATGTTTGCCAAAAACTGATAGGAATACTATTGATCACTTAGAAGTGCAACCAAAACTGTTGACCCGTATCATTTTCATCAATTCTGAGTTTCATTCCAGAAAGCCTTGGATTTTTTTGTTGTTGCTGATAGTGATGCCATTGTGGTGGGTCAAAATAATGGGAAAGTGCAACTGTTTGGCAACTGTGATGGGATGTGACCTGAAATGCCAATGCTGCCAGTAGACTGCAATCGCAGCAAAGCTGTGATTGGCTCAAGTGCAGAGTGGCCAAGCTTGTCATGTTGCATTGCACTTCTATCTTCGACTCCTTCATCTGAGTCTCCTTGTGAAAACTTTACTTTGAGTCTGCTCTCCTTCACTTTTTTGTCAAAACACTGTAAAGATACATACCGAGCTTGTATAAATCTCTCAGAATCACCCGGTGAAGAGACTCTGTGCGTGCAAGCTAGAAATGCAACAGTGTCAAAGACACTGATCACACCCACACCCAACACTACACACACAAACCCTCAAGTTCGTGGGGGATTCTGATGCGATAGAAGCAGATAGAAACACGAGAACCAAACTCTCAAAATATAAGATACACAAGTACAGTGATAGTGTGCACCAAGTATCTAGATATCTCTAAGTCCAAAGGCTTTTAATAACAAGAGGAGCAATGTTTGTCGCGGGGCCTCAAGGCAAGGTGTAGTACAATACACGCAACATCGAGAGATGTCCACAAAACCCTCACAAAGTCTCAAGCGACAAACGGAATGACCTCAAACAACTTGAAACACACTACACATGACTCAAAGCTTTGCACTCTAAGCAGAAACACTTCACAAAACCTTCCACTAAAGCCACAGGATTCAAACCTACACACTCAAGCTTCCAAACCGATTGTAGATCCACAGGGTTCTAACCTATGTGATCCAGAGACACAAAAACCTTATAAAACACTGTCCGCAAGCCACAGGGTTTGAACCTATGCCACTTGGGAAATATATACCCTCAAGCAAGCACTAATCAAGCCAAAGGGTTTGAACCTCTGCCACCTGTAGTGCCTTGCATCACAAGAAACCCTCAAAGCACAAGAGCACATCCTCAATGACACCAAACTCCTCTTCTCAGGTTAGAGTGCAAGTCAACCAACTAATTAACAGTAGCACAAGTGCCATGCTAGCTTTCTATGCCTCACGTGCAACTCAATTCACTTGATATGCTATCAATCCAAGGTATATTCTCTCGCTTGAAGTTACAAACTAATCCTGATGCTACGGCGTCAAGCTGAGGGCTTGCACATGACTACAACAGAGGTCTGAAACTTGTACACTACAATTATACTGCACTATTTAACTATTCTATGTCCTACAAATTAGTACCACCAAATATAGTATTATTTAGGCTGCGCAGCTCTTTCACCTGCATCCCACACGTGTCACCATCATCACACCATAGCTTGGCGCTGACTCAGGGATCCAGCCCAGGGCCAGATCCTGTCTCTGGGTGTCATGATGTCGGTTAGCAGTGCTATGGCACATGTACTGATGTCGGTTGCTATCTCCTCAGAGTTGCAGCATATGTGTGCAACTCATATTTCTCTTCATAATACCTTTCCAGGGAATTCTGTGGTAGTGAAGGCAACTAGCTTCTTGTCTAGACCTTGCATGCTTTGGCCAAAGTCAGGGACCTCAGATTTACTTGAATTCTGACCTCACAAGGTCTAGAGCTCTAAGTGCTGGGTCATCTGTGCCTTGCATGTCATAGATCAATGTTGTGTGAAGTCTTAATTATCTCACAAGTGTGTCCTGTTCTATTCTTAGCACATGCATACTATGCCCTGTCAGAGCACTTAGTGTCAAGCACTGGGACTTTATACCTAGTGCAGCCTTTCTAGTACTGTTCTTAGGTTAAGTCATGCACTCCACCAAGCTTTACTCTGGTAATCTCATTACCAGCATTATAACCATTGCACTCTACTGTGTTTCTTAGTACCTTAGTATCTGAACATTGTAATCTGTATTCCTTTGAACAAATTGTGAAATTACATGCATAAACACTTTCAGAGCATGTCATATCCCCCTCACTAAGATCTGAACCTTCCATTGTCCTTCTTGTGTGTTTCTGTAGGTTTGTGTGGGTCCAGGTTACTGTGGCAATGATCTATTTTTGTAAAAGAAGTACGTGAGTCATTTCTCAGTGCTTCTGCTCTCACACTTGTGGGAACTTCTTCAAGAATGTGTTTGTTTATATCAGGCTGTTCATTGGCTTTTAAAAATTTCAAGTCACTGTTTTTTTTTTTTTTTCTTTCTTTCTTTCTCCACTTGCTTTCTCTGCCATCCCTGCATTACACATGGGAGCGCCCTGTTCTTATTCCAGTGTTACACACTGGTCTTCCTCTACTTTCTTAATTAGCTACTCTCTCCCTACTGTCTTGCCTTGCCATGGACGATGACTCTGACAACATGCTTAGCTATTCCCATCAGGTCAACCTTGAGGATTTCTGCAGCAATCTAATCAGTGCCTGCATGTACACTGCATGCTACTTCGATAACACATTGATGTATACAGTCTTGCATGATGAGATTGTTTGGGTGCTTGAAAAGGCACATCCATACCTGGTGCATACTTATTCGTTTCTCTCATCTATTTGCCTGATTCTCTGTGTTTTGTACAGGATGCTCACTGCGACACTCTGCGAGAACTCCAGGTGCTGGATTCTTGGTATGGCCTTGCACTTCACAGCCAAATTGGCAGGCTGGTGTGCAGTCTCCCTGTAGACCGATGATGAGCCTCCAGGCTCTGTATGCTCAGAATTCGCGGATTTTCCCTGCTAGTTAACACTGCCGTCCCTTTAACGGCCTCTCAGTAAACCAATAATTCCACACACGGCAATACCACTTTCACCCTACGGCAACTACTCTTTGCACGCTTTGTTAATCCATTCCATCTTGCCACGCATCATAATTGCTGTATTCCATCACGATGTGGCTCCTTCGATCACAAATCATCCTAAAATGGAATTAGCACATCACTTCTCATAGCCTCATGGAAGCGCCAATCAATCACTTAATGAAATGACGTGATTGCCGCAGCCACTCATCCATCCAAGATATTTCGAGCACACGGCAACTACAGACCACATTTTACTAAGGCTGTTACCTCACCAAGACCTTGAAACGACGTAGACCCAAGCGTACACCTAGGTACAAAAGCCATACCTCACCAGTCCGCAGCTAAACAGCACCTTGTGATTGGTTCATCGCTCCATGAAACTATACAGGTTCACGTCCATACGCAGCAATGTCGACAAGTTGCTGTTACTTTAGAAGACAAAGTACCATATGTTTCCTATGGATTTTACTAAGCCACGGCCTTACAGCCTGATTAAGTCACGCATGATTACTCTATTTATAGTTTCGTACTTGTAGTATAAAAACTAACTAGAAAACATAGTTCAGTAGATCTCTAGTTGACTAGTCTACGTCAATTCTCGTCACACTCTAGTCTATCGCCAGTAACCACGTTTATTCGCCATTCTATGGCAATATACCGTTTCACCAGCATATTCTCGATTGCACGTCAACTCTTGAGCTCACCAGAGTTATTCCATGGTTTTAACTGTGAAGAGTCTCTTGACATTCGCTCTTCGCTCTTAACACTATTGGTACACACTCATATTGTGCCGATATGTGATCACCGTGCTCTACCTCGCCCATGTTATCTTTTATAGGCCGTCATCGTTTCACTTTCACAACATTGGAGTTTTACAGTTTCACTTTCACCATCGTTATTGTTGCCCACTTGGGTAGTCTCTGAGCAGACTTAGGATCAGTATAGGACCAGTTTCAGCCAGTTTTCATATAGTATCAGTCCCACAAGTGGACTTGAAGGTTAGTTTGACATAGGATAGGATCGTTTCAGTACCAGATCAGTTTCGACATCGACTTCGATATTATCGCACCGTATAGGATCAGCAGCACCACTAGTTTTTGTAGCCCCACATTTTCTCTCAACACCCCACCCTCAGCACCTCGTTCCATGTTTTCTCTCGACACATGCCATCTCCACTATGTTTCTCATCGCCTCGTTCGCCCATAGACTATTGCTGACCGTTTAGTCTCTCTACCATCGTTCACCCCGCTCAGATTACCGTCCAGCGACGTTTTCTAGTCTTGTTGCACATTTTCTCATACGGATTCGTGGTATTCACGTCATACCCGCTTCTGTTCCCTCTCACTTTGGGAGATCCCTACTGGCTTATAGCCATTGCATCTAGTACTCAACTACCAAGCAGTACTACTTCGCAGACTTAAAGTTGCAGTGTATACTTGCATATAGAGGAATTGATTTACTGCACGGAGGTGCCCCGAACCCACTCGCACACACGATCACCTTGATTGCCATGCTACTACGTTAATTAACCAATCTCGTTCCGAGTTGGTGTTGCCGTTGCCATGGAAGTCTAGGCTCATCACTGATGCATGGCCAAGTGGGATTGGTGGGCCTTGACTGACAAGGAGCACAAAAGGAATACTGTGAGTCCTGGCCCTTTCTCCCAGCTCTCTTTAGATCTCACCCCTTTCTCAGCTCGTCCTTGACAAGACACTCTGCCTCCCAGGTGAGGCAGAGTACCAGCCCCACAGCATGTATTGCATACCCAAGGGCGACCTTCGGCCCTTCCGCCATCAGGCTTTACCTCCCCCACGCTGTCCCCAAGCTCCCTCTTTGCCTGTCCTTCCTTCTGAGGAAGATGTTTGTCCTACCGTGTATGTTGTCTCTTTTTGCTGGCATCTGCTACTCATTCCTTTGTTTCTTCATATCTCAGTAAAAGGCCCCCATGCCCTAAGATGATCAGGGCACCTCAACCTCCAAGGGAACCTTGTAAGTCTCTCTTATCCTCTCAGTGTTGAGCCGGGGATTGACTCTGGTCCTCACAGCCTTCGTGTCCCCTTCAAAGAAACAGGTCTCTGTTGTCTTTCCCATGCAGGATTCTACTACCATGAGCCTCGTTTCTATTTATTTTATTTTAGTTTCTCAACTTGCATCCCTATCCCACTCTTAGTCTCCTCCTCTCATGCACAAGCGCCAGTGAGAACAGGAGGTCCTTCCAAAGGTACCCATCTTTTTCTCTATTTGTTTCCAGCTGACTGAGTCCTGTGCTAGACTTCGACTCCCATGCCTAACATGAAGGGCAAGCCCACTAAACATGTAGTTTCTCTACTTGTGCATCCTTCCTGACTGATTCTCTCCTTTTCAATAGACCTGCAGCACCTTCCAAATCTGGGCCTGCCAATCCTCCTGCAGCTTCAAGGGGTGCTGCTCCTATATTGGCACTCAAGAAGAAGCAAGGTCCCACACCTAGCAAACCTACAGGCACTGTTAAGAAGCCTGTCCTCATGGGTGAGTTTCCAGTCTTCTTGTCTCTAGTTTATTTATCTTACTGACTGTGCACGTGTTCTCTTTTCAGATCCTTCCTCCGATAGCAAGCCAGGCTCTGCCTCCGACAGTGAAGAGTATGATGCCAACAACAGGGCTGCTGTCCTTGGAGATGAGGATAAAGAAAGCGACAAGATTGAGGTTCCTCTAGTCAAGAGGTTCCAGAAGATGACAGCTGATAAAAGCAGCCTGCCTCCTCCTTGTGCATATCACCCACTAACTGGAGAGCCTCTTACTGGGCTCTTATATGTCTCTTTTACAGCACCTGCCATGCCTGTGCCTCTGCTTCCACCTGCAGAATTTTCCTTCAAGGCAAAAGGCAAGGAGAAGGCAGTTGCACCATCATCCCCCACATCTCCCTCTCTTCACAGTCACGCTGTGCAATAAATAGTCTCCACCTCATTCAAGTAAGGACTGTTGCAAGGCCAACAAGTCTCCTGTTGCTTCTGGGAGCAAAGTTGTGGCTGCTGCCACCCCTGCAGCTTCATTAGAGGCAGACCATGTTGATAACATAATCTACATGCGGGCTTTCCACCTGCAGGTTGACTTGCAATTCCACAAGCCACCTTCACATCAAGCTCTGGAGGTGATGAAACTCTCAATGCTGCCTTCTGCTCCCGATTCTCTTACCAAGTGAGCCCTATTCTTAATTCTTCCAGTTCAACTCTAATAATCCTCATGTCCTAGGGCCCCAACCCAGATGCACAATGGCCAGGAGTATGTGTATCGGTGTCACTCTGACATCAATCCCCACTTTATTTGTCCCCCGCTGGTGAGTATCTCTATTTAATTCTTCTTCCTTCTTATTTATCGTATACCCGCTCTAGCTTACTTGGCTGTGTTATAACTGCATGTTGTCTGGATATCCCAATGAGTGTGAGTTTGAAGGAGGGGTTGGTGAGGAGGTTTGCACTAAATGCAAGACTGGTCGCCATGGTCCCTGTTCTGCATGCTGGGATGCCAATCAACTTTGCTGTGCAGCCACACTTCTCAATCCTCTCACTCTTAGCAGTGATGGCGGTATGTTTCTTCTTCTTGTGTGCACATTATCCATTTCTGACTTTGTTGCCTTCTTCAGCTATCTGCCGTGGCATCGACTGTGTCTTGTTTGCACTCTTCTTAGTGTGACTCTCGCTAAGTTATTCATATAAGTTAAGTAACTGTGTGCTTAATCAGGGTTTCCCTTGATAGCCCTGATTTGCGGTGTCTCAGTGCTGCTGACACGCTCTGCAAGCATTTACACGTGTAATTTTGCAATTTCTACAAAGGAATACATGCTACAGGGTCTAGATACTAAGGCACTAGGAAACTCAACAAGAGCACAAGGTTTATAATGCCAGTAATGAGATTACCTGAGTAAAGCTGGGTGGAGTGCATGACTTAACCTAAGAACGGTGAAGAGACTCTGTGTGCGCAAGCTAGAAATGCAACAGTGTCAAAGACACTGATCACACTCACACCCAACACTACACACACAAACCCTCAAGTTCATGGGGGATTCTGATGCAATAGAAGTAGAATGAATTAGGACAACGGGACTCTCAGAATATACGATACACACGTATAGCAATAGCATGTGTCAAGTATCTAGATCTCTCTAAGTCCAAAGGCTTTTAATAACAAGAGGAGCGATGTTTGTCACAGAGCCTCAAGGCAAGGTGTAGCACAATACACACAACATTGAGAGACGTACACAAAACCCTCAATAAGTCTAGAGTGACACACAGAATGATCTTGAACAACTTGAAACACACTACACATGACTCAAAGCTTTGCGCTCTAGGCAGAAACACTTCACAAAACTGTCCACTAAAGCCACAGGGTTCTAACCTATGCGATCCAGAGACACAAAAACCTTATAAAACACTGTCCGCAAGCCACAGGGTTTGAACCTATGCCACTTGGGAAATATATACCCTCAAGTGAGCACTAATCAAGCCAAAGGGTTTGAACCTCTGCCACCTGTAGTGCCTTGCATCAGAAGAAACCCTCAAAGCACAAGAGCGTGTCCTCAATGACACCAAACTCCTCTTCTCAGGTTAGAGCACAAGTCAATCAACCAATTAACAGTAGCACAAGTGCCACGCTAGCTTTCTATGCCTTGTGCACAACTCAATTCACTCAATATGCTATCAATCCAAGGTATATTCTCTCACTTGAAGTTACAAACTAATCCTAATGCTATGGCATCAAGCTGAGGGCTTGTGCACGACTACAATGGGGGTCCAAAACTTCTATACTACGATTATACTGTGCTATTTATCTATTCTACATCCTACAAATTAGTACCACCAAATATAGTATTATTTAAGCTGCGCAGCTCATTCACCTGCATCCCACGTGTGTTGCCATTATCACGCCATAGCTTGGCACTGACTCAGGAGTCTGGCTCAGGGCCAGATCCTGTCTCTGAGTGTTGCGACATCAGTTAACAACACTATTACATGTGTACTGACATCGGTTGCTATCTCCTCAGAGTTGCAGCCTAGCGCACAACTCTTATTTTGCTTCATTATATTCTCTTCAGGAAATCTATAGTAGTGAAGGCAACAGGCTCCTTGTCTAGACCTTGTGCGCTTCAGCCAAAGTCAGTGACTTTGGGTTTACTTCAAATTCTGACATCATATGGTCTAGAGTTCTAAGCGCCGGGTCATCCATGCTGTGCACATCATAGATCAATGTTGCACAAACTCCTTAATTATCTCACAAGTGTGTCCTGCTCTATTCACCATGTGCGTGTGCCATGCCTTGTCAGAGCACTCAGTGTCAAGTACTGAGACTTTATACCTAGTACAGCCTTTCCAGTACCGTTCTTAGGTTAAGCCATGCGCTCCACCCAGCTTTACTCTGTTATTCTTAATACTGGCATTATAATCCATGCACTCTGTTGAGTATCTTAGTTCCTTAGTATCCAGACACTGTAGCATGTATTCCTTTGTAGGAATTGCAAAATTACATGCGTAAATGCTTGCAAAGCATGTCAATGGTAATAGAAAGGCTGCACTAGGTATAAAGTCCCAGTGGTTGACACTAAGCACTCTGACAAGGCATAGCATGTGTGTGCTAAGAATAGAACAAGACACTTGTGAGATAATTAAAACTTCGCACAACATTGATCTATGACGCGCAAGGCCTAGCAGATCCGAAACTTAGAGCTCTAGACTTTGCAATGTCAGAACTCGAGTAAATCCGAAGTTTCTGACTTTGGCCAAAGCATGCGAGGCCTAGATGAGGAGCTAGTTACCTTCACTATGATAGAATTCCCTAAGAGAGTATTAGGAAGTGAAATAGGAGTTGTGTGCTAGGCTGCAACTCCACAGAGATAGCAACCAATGTCAGTACACATGTAATAACACTGTTAACCAACATCGCAACACTTAGAGACAGGATCTGGCCCCGAGCCAGGCTCCTGAGTCAGTGCCAAGCAATGGCATGCCAATGGCGACATGTGTGGGATGCAAGCAAAGGAGCTCGGCAACCTAAATAATACTAGTGTTGCCACGGCTCGGCTTAAAGCCACTTGAGCGTGCAAGCTGAGCCTCGTTAAGCCAAGCCTGAGCCTTAATTGGCTCGGACTCATTCTAGACTCAAGCCTATTCCATAGTCAGCTTTAGCTGCGCTCGAGCCACTTTAGCTAGTTATCGATGACCGATTTGGGACTGATGCACTGATCATTGTACTTTCCCCTCCCACCAGCTCGTTCCTTGTGCTCACCATTGACCTGATGCACATACCGCACACTTTGATACTTTGCCTTATTCCTACTTTGTTTAAACCATCATCAACATGTTTTTTTCATCTCCGTTTGTTCGCCTGACAAGAATTGCAAGGTCAACACCTCCAACAAGCCTCGAGGTCATTTCAGGGTAGAAAAATGGCAGAGAATGCAAGTATTGCAATAAAGGTATGTTCTTATTTGACTATCTGTGCTCATCTACTTACTCACATCCATCTGTAGGCTGACAGTCATCTTATGAACTTGCTACATTTCAAGAATGTCTATATCTCTTAACTGAATAAAATATATCCTTATCCTCTTTCTCTGGCATGCAAAAACCCTTTAAATATGGATCTTGCAAAGTCTGCAATGACCCAGTGTACTCTTCCCTCATTTTCTACATACTGCTTCCTCTTTGACCACCTAGGTTTTGTTGTCTGAATAGCACAACCTGTTCATCGTGGACCATGTACTCACGTGCAGAGATGGGGTAAGGACACCAAAGCTTCTGCTAACAAGGAACCAGAAGGCCCTGGTCCAATGGAAACACTTGCTGTACATCTGGGGGGAGCCTTGAACACGTGGTTTCAAGTTCATGTACAAAGCCTTCGTATGTCATTATCCCCTTCATGGTCTTTCTGTTGCTTATGTACTATTACAGAGTCTAACCAGCCCCCTCAGCCAAACCATGCTTCTCTGCAATGTGAACCACCCTCTCCCTTACCGACTGTTCCGACAAGCCCACCATCAATGCGTCGCTGCAGACATCAAGCTGACCCTTACAATCTTGACATGAATCCATTCACTTCAACCATGGAACATAACACTGGCCATCTGCCGTTTCTGCCAACACTTGGTGGCTCATTGCCAGGTGCTGATTCTGCAGAAACTTTCAGCTTTGACAATCTGTCAGATGATTCATTCCAGCCTTCTACACCCATGCCTATCCTGCACTCTTCTGCCCCAACACCTAAAAGCAACTGGTGTCAGCGCTGGAGAGCGAGGCGAGTGGTAACCGAAATGCCAAACATACCTGACCTCCAGCTATTTTATCAAGTGCGTGAGGATTGTGTACACTGTGTTTTCTGCTCATGAGTTTTCTTGCTTATCTTACATCTCTGTATACAAATATAACACTGCTTTCAGAGCACAACAGATCACAATGTCATTTGGCCGTTTGACAACTTCTACTAGTAACTGGTGCTGACATCTATATACAAAGCATTTATCCCTTTGGGTAGCCTCATGCGATAAACTCAAGATCAAAATTACATCAGAGAAAGCAGAGGCTGTTGTCGCTGCATACCGAGACCCACAAGGACAGTCCAGCAATGCTCGGCATGTGACAGGTGACCTTGGGGATATACCGAGGTTTTCACTCAAAGCTTTTGTTGATGCCTTGATTGCGTTTATTGTTGGGACTGACCAGGTGAGCCCCAAACCCAGTAATAACTGTGCAAGACTGACTATATTACATAGTCCTTCAATGTTGTTGAGTTGCCAGAGCTCTGTTGGATTTTCCTCATTCTTCGAGAGGAGCTTACTGATGCTGACATACCACACCGAACCCAGATTTGGTCTTGTATTATGGAGATATGGGCCAAGCATTTGAAACAGCTCTCAAAAGAGATGCAGGTATGTCATTCAGCTCATTTTCAGTGATGTCTCTGAGTCTAAAATCATCCTTTTCAGGGCGCTATTGGAAAGATCTCATTTACATGTGATCTGTGGTCAAGTGCAAATCTTGTACCATACATGGCTGTTACAGCCCATTGGATTGATACAAAGGAGGTCCATCCTCCCAACAGTGATCCATATTATGCTCTAATGCTACGTACTGATTTGATCGGGTTTCATTGTGTCCCAGGTCACCACTCTGGTGAGCACTTGGCGAGAGCCTTTCTTCATGTCATTGATCACCTTCGCATTGCCTTGAAGGTAACGAGTAATAATCAATGATTCTATTTTAGCTAATATTGGTGTCAGATGGGCTGGATCAGTATCGACAATGCCTCCAATAATGATACAATGATGACTTGGCTAGAAACTTTGCTTTGGCAACGAGGCATCTCATTTGATGTTGTGAAATGGCATATTCAGTGAGCAAAAATATGACTGCTTAGACAAGAGTCTCATCTCCTCTCAGGTGCTTTGCACATATCGTGAATCTTGCTTGTAAAGCCGTGCTGACAGCAATTACCAATCTTGACCATGCTCTGGATCACAGTCATGGCTCGGACTTCATTCCACCACCCGGGCAAGCAATGAATTTCCATACTGCATGCCAACAAGATCCCATTGCAACCATAAGAACAGTTGTACGTGTTGTGAGTAGTACAATTACACTTCAACCCTCTCATGCTTAAAATTTCATAATCGCTCACAATTTAGATTCGAGCATCATCAATATGGCGTCAAATATTCTCGGAGATACTGGAAGCTTTAGAAGCTGATAATCTACAGCTCTTGCAAGATGTCATTACACATTGGTCATCAACACTCTTGATGATTGACCAAGCCATCTCTTTACGTCCAGTTTGTCATTCTTCTACCATCTTATGTTTTATCATGCCTAACATAATCATAGACAATTGAAACATTTCTTGCCTCTCGAGATTTTCCTGAGCTACATCGGTATCAGCTAAGTGAAGCTGAATGGGATGCACTTTCCAATTTCAGAGAGATCCTTGTGGTATGGCCTGGGGGATTTTCTAACACTGAAAATCTAGCTCACATGTTTCACAGGTTCTGCATGCATTCCAACAAATTCTTTCAGCTGAGAAAATGCCATGCATCTCTGATACGATCCCAGCATTTGAAGCGATGAGATCAACATGGGAGAAACTTGAAACAGAGATGCCGTATGCAGAAGATATCATTCATGCCAGTCTTAACAAACTTGCAGAGTATTGTAATCAAGCAGATGATGTTGATGCTTATTTTATCGCAATTTGTATGTGTCAATTTGTACTTCTCAGTTGATATGTCAACTTATGTGTTTGTAGTTATCCACCCTAGCTATAAGATGCAGTGGTTTCATGACAACATGCCAGACCGAGTTTCTGATATGAAGCACTTATTTACAGAAACTGTAAGTCATTTGATTTGTATCTGTATTTCTCTCTCTGATCTAATTTGATAGCTCCACCAATATTGAAGCTCCTCAGATCTTCACACACCTGCATGTCCGCTTGCTTCAAACTCTGGGAATGCTCTTGCCCGGGCTCAGAATATCCTTTGCATGAACCATGGCCCTAGTACCTATACTCCCGGATCATCAGGCTCACAAAGTCTCGGAGCAGAAGTCGATGCATACCTTTCAGATCTGGTTAGGCACAATACATCAATTTTGATGTTTTGGCAGGTAAGCCCACATGGCATCTTCATCAAAGTCTTAGTTAACGCTGAATTTCAGGAGAATCAGAAGCGATATCTGACAATCTTCTCTCTAGCACTAGATATTCTTCCTATTCAAGGTACTTCAGTACCCTCAGAGCATATTTTTTCCAGTGCGAAGGAGACAGATACATTATGACGTAATCACTTAAGCCTGGACTCAATGGAAGCCTTACAAATGCTCAAGTTCTTGATAACGAAGGGCCGGGGCTTGAATTTTATGGATGGGTTGGATGAAGCTTTGCAGATTCAGGAACTTGAGGAACTTATGGATCAGCAAATGTTGATTCCCAAAGATATGCAGGCTTTTATCAAGCATCTTGCATTGTAGAAAAATTCTCAATAGATCAATTTCCTTTTTTGATTATTAGCTGATGCTAAAGCCGACTTTAAGCTGGAGCCTAGTTGAGTCAACATTATGCCGCAGGCTGAACCTGACTTGGCTCAAGCATAATTACCAAAGTTGGTATAAGCCTAGCCGAGCCGAGTCTAGCTGAGTCACAGCAACACTAAATAATACTATAATTGGTGATGCTAATTTGTAGAATGTAGACTAGATAAATAGCACAGTGTAATTGTAGTGTACAAGTTTCGGACCCCTGTTGTAGTCATGCACAAGCCCTTAGCTTGATGCTGTAGCAGCAGGATTAGTTTGTAACTTTGAGCAAGAGAATATACCTAGAATTGATATCATATCGAGTGAATTGAGTTGTGCGTGAGGCATAGAAGGCTAATGCGGCACTTGTGTGACTGTTAATTGGTTGGGTGACTTGCACTCTAACCTGAGAAGAAGAGTTAGTGTCATTGAGGATGCGCTCTTGTGCTTTGAGGGTTTCTTGTGATGCAAGGCACTACAGGTGGCAGAGGTTCAAACCCTTTGGCTTGATTAGTGCTTGCTTGAGGGTATATATTTCCCAAGTGGCATAGGTTCAAACCCTGTGGCTTGTGGACAGTGTTTTATAAGGTTTTTGTGTCTCTGGATCACATAGGTTAGAACCCTGTGGATCTATGATTGGTTTGGAAGCTTGAGCATGTAGGTTTGAATCCTGTGGCTTTAGTGGAAGGTTTTGTGAAGTATTTTGGCTTAGAGCACAAAGCTTTGAGTTGTGTGTAGTGTGTTTCAAGTCGTTTGAGGTCATTCTGTGTGTCGCTTGAGACTTATTGAAGGTTTTGTGTATGTCTCTCGACATTGTGTGTATTGTGCTACACCTTGCCTTGAGGCCCAGTGACGAACATCGCTCCTCTTGTTATTAAAAGCCTTCAGACTTTGAGAAATCTAGATAGTCACCATGCACTATCACTATACATGTGTATCATATATTCTGAGAGTTCAGTTGTCCTAATTCATTCTGCTTCTATCGCATCAGAATCTCCCACAAACTTGAGGGTTTGTGTGTATAGTGTTGGGTGTGGGTGTGATCAGTGTCTTTGATGCAGTTGCATTTCTAGCTTGCATGCACAGAGTCTCTTCATTTGGAGCCCACCGCGAGGGGGGGGGAGCAGTTTCATTTGAAACTAGAGCAACTATATTCGAAAAGAATTTATTTACACTCGAAGTGTACTGTGCTTATAATTATTGACCATTTCCTCCTCCGAGAGCAAATCTGCTAGTCGCTCTTCATTACTGAGGACTACTAGTGAAAAGGGTTGTTAATTCCCAGAAGAACATCTACTCGCTGTACATCAGAATAGCTGGACCAAGTCAGTCTCGAGAGCCCAAGACCAGATTGGTGAAAGCAGCCAGTGGAATACCTGTGCTAGCAATATATCCATTTCCCATGCAACAGCGGCAACAGAATAGAGTTGATGCAAACCAAGCTGCCAAGAAACCAAGGAGCGCATCAGTACCACAACTGTCCCCCATTCCCAACTCTGAGTTTAGTCTCTTTCAACATTGGATACCACCCAGCAAAGCTGCGCCTGCAGAGCCAGTACCCAGTTCTAATTTGAACTTGCAACCTATAACAAACCAAAATCCGGGTCTATCTGTCCCACATAATCAGATGATTGCAAACATGGCACCATTTATGCCAGGCCCGAATGAAAAGGCTACCCCACAATTTGAAAGTTCCTCTGATCCAGAGGAGCTCAAGCAATTCTTCTCCAGACTTGAAGACCTCTTTGATAAGTGTGCAGTAACCGATGAGGATGAGAAAAAGAAAGCTGTGGTGTCATATACGGATATTAAGATGGAGTGACAGTGGAAAGTTCTCCCCAAGTATGCTGCCAGTGAAAAATATGAGGACTTTAAGTCAGAAGTAATGGATTGCTATGATGGCACATGTGATAGTGACCACGATGCTGTTCAAGAACTAAAGAGATTGGTTCGTTGCTATGATATAGCACAGATATCTGACAAGAGTCAGTTCATGGAGTTCAAGAGGGAGTTTCAACTACTCACATCCACACTAAGCAAAGTACTTTCAAACAGGGAACTGGTTGATGCCTTCTTGGCACCTATGTCTGATGAATTGTACAGGTCTATTAAGCTTCAGTTAGAGTGCCTCCCAGTGCCTGTGGGTTTAACAAAAAGGGAGAACACAGATCCATATACCCTGAAAGAGATTATGGAAGCTGGTTTGTGAGTGCTACAAGGAGTCTTCTCCTCAATGGATAGGAAAAGAGACAAGACTAGAGGGATTCCAATGGCAGCAACCGCAACATGGGAGCAGCATAGGTCTACAACAGCCATGCACAATTCCCCTGCAGTCGAGGATAAAGCTGTTAAGCAGGAAGAAATGGGGAGCATCATGGCCGTCATGAAAGACTTCATGGAACAGCAAACCTCAGTGAATGATAAGAGGCTGGCAAGCTTAGAGAAGGTTATGATAGAAAACCAGAAGAGTATTCTAAGCTTCTTGCAGCAACAGGCAAGTAGAGTGCCAGGCCCATCTTACGAACCAGCTCATAGGATGAATAACTACAGGCAAGACCATAGGCGTGTGTGCTTCTTCTGTGGAGAAACAGATGGGCACATCTCGAGTGAGTGCCTAGTTAAGTCTTCATATATTAAAGCAGGGAAGATAGAGATTGTGGATGGAAGACCTCATCTACCTGGTGGAGGTGAAATCCCAAAAGACATATGAGGACAGTATGTCAAGGACCATATTGATGAGTGCTATGCGCAGGTGAAGTCTGGCAAGATGCAAAGCCAGAATGTAGTTATAACCACCACCTCAACACCAGGACTCTTCCACGTCCCAGGAGGCTATAGTGCACTACTTCAAGAGAAGCAAGAGTTGGAGTGTCAGGTGTATGCGATGAGATCACAGCAGGTGAGCAATGACATGGGTGTTAGAACTTGTAGTAAGGGCCCACCACCAGATGATCCAGTTGAACAGATGCCAATGGACGAAGAGTGAGAGCAGGGTTTTTCTAGACATTCAATGAAGGCAGGTGGGAGCCGTACAAAGACCAGTGGAGTTGCCAGGTCTGGTTCACCATCATCCCCAGAGGACATAACCAACAAAAAGAGGAGTGGAGCAGTAAGAGTTGAATTGGCAGATGCCTTGTCGGATGAATCAGAAGACGAGTGTCCACCAAAAGTGATGAGCAAGAAGCAAGTGTGGTTGGACCCCACACCCAAGACTATACCTACTGCGTGCAGCACAACACTGGAGCCAGAGATGCCATATCTCAACATTCTGGATGTAACTAACATGGGTAAGCAGGGAGGTCCTTCGAAGAAATTACCAAAGAAGACAGGATTTGTCCCTTTTGCAGCAGAAGATAAGCAGGGAGCTTACCGCTTGAAGACACCTGTTGAGGAGCATGGGAGCTCACCAGAGGTATTGGAGCGACTCATGAAGTCTCCAATAGTGGTAACAGTTGGGGAACTCCTTGCGCTCTCAAAGATAGGTGGAGCAGTCAAGCAGGAGTTAACCATGAAGAGAGTCACCCTTGGCAAGTCCAAGAAGAATGGCAAGCAGCAGTTTGGCCTGGTCATCGAGGAGGAGTCAGAATCAGAAGGAGAAGGAGTTGTGCAAGCATTCCCCTTTGCTGAGACTGAAGATAAACAGAGTGATGATTTACCAGCAGGCACAGTACATCTTTCCAAGATACCGTTTGTTGGAACATTCATAGTAACTACTGAAGCTAAGAACAGCATTCCCAAAGGCGCTCTTATCTGGCAAGATCCTTTTGAATAATATCTGAATGACATGGAAGCTAAGGGAGAAGTTCCGAAGCAAGTGTATGTAGCCAAAGACTCACAGGCCTTGTGCTCTGTCTTTCCCTTCATTAATGGCTTGGAGCACTTTGAAAGCTTGTATGATACTGGATTGCAGATAGTATCAATGTCAAGTCGAGTCACAGACAGACTAGGTCTGATATACGATCCAGACATTGTGATTAACATGCAATCTGCGAACAAGCAAGTAGAAAAATCCCTCAGCATGGCAAAGAATATTCCGTTCCTGTTTGCTGACATTACTGTGTATCTACAAGTGCATATCATTAAGGACCCAGCCTATGATGTTTTACTAGGATGACCTTTTGACGTGCTGACTACGAGTATGGTGTATAACATGGCAGATGGAGGACAAACAATAAAGATACAAGATCCGAACTCTACGCGAAGTGCTATGATACCCACATTCCCAAGGGGACAGAAAAAGTTTATAAGGCGCAAAGTTGAGGAGGGTTTTCAGTGATTGATGATTTGATCAACAATCAAGGAGAGTTAGCACTATTAATAGAAACTGATCAAGATGGAGATCTAATGATCAGTGGATATGCAAAACCCACAGGATCTCAGAAGTTTAAACAAGATGAATTACGAGCGGTGTATGCTGTTGCCAGCTCAAAGGTGTGTGGTGAGGATACAAAGGCACGTGGGACTTTATCCTCATATTTTGGGGCACTAGGAGAGATCAAAGATATGAAAAAACAGTGGAAAGGTGCAGACAATGATGAGCCTCCAGGCTCTGTGCGCTCTGAAATCGCGGACACCACTTACAATTTATCGCCTATCTCCCTTACGCGGCCTTTCAGTAAACCAAATGTTGCAAGTCCGGCACAGGTCGAATCATATTAAATTCCCCACTCCACACGAACTTTCACTTGTTCATCTATGAGTCATTGTGCCTCAAGGCACATTGATTGCCAATCCTTCCACAGTAAATTACACATGCGTCATTATTCTAGGCCTTTGCACGTGGATAGAACCATACGGTCATGCGGTTTGACTACGCATATGCTATGCAAAGCTACGGGTTCCCAAGAAATCATATGGATGTGTCTTATTTTGTTAAGACTATAGCAAGGATTAGTGATATATTAACTACGGATGAGTAAGTAGTAAGTAAATTAGTAACCTTCCATAGTCTAGTTAACTACGCGAACTTTTAATATGCAATGCACAGTAGGATAACACATAGCATAGTGGACTACGGTTACAAATAGTTCGCTACGCTCACTAATTGTGTGCTGCGGTTATCAAGCCAAAGCAAAAGCTCGCTTACTTAGCAAGTACAGTCTGGTAGTATAAAAGATAACGGCCTGTAGATAGAAAGAACAACAATCTCCTAGAGGATACACACACCACGCATATCACCCAATACACGCGAATTAAAGTTAACATCTCTATGCTCTTAAGAGATACAACACTTTGTGAGCCTTCTAAAGACTTGCTAACTACCAAGTGTTAAATAACTTGATTCACGTCCTCTCGTCCAAAACACAAACCAGGATATCCTACAAAGACTGCCTTGTTTGTCATTCTTGTCTCATAAATTCGCATACCTGAGGACTTCAAAGGGTAATCCGTAGCTAGGATTCCGAACTTTAGTCTCTAACACCAACAGCATACTGTTCCTATAAGTTAGGAACGACACTAACACAAGTTTCTATAGTTAAACCAGCTCCATCTCTGCCTTTCTCTGAGAAAGTGCGCGAGTATAGGAGAATATCTTCTACTGGAACCGTAGCCAGGATTCTGACACCAAATAGTTCGCACCACATCTAGGTCACCCCTGCTCAGCATACACCCACATTTATGCATCCCTTCCCTTTCAGGAAAGTTTGCGTACATACCTTGAGCCTCTGAACAGCCTTCAGAGAATCATAACAAAGCATAGAAATACTTCGCTACACCACCAGGAAGCTACAGTCATCGCATGGAGGTGCAAGACTAGACTCGCTAGAACCTGCCTTCAGATTCTGTGTTTGGTTATGCTAGCTGTTACAGGTCTTGTGTTTTCTGCCCGCAGGAGTCACTAGGTTCATCATTTTGGAGCCCACCGCGAGGGTGTAATAGTCAATTTGACTCTTGCATCCTAAATACCACAGACATACCCTTGCTTGTTGAAGCATTGGTTTTCACCAACACACTGTGCACTTGCAACTCAAGCCTGCCGACACCTTGAATTATACTCTACATCGATACACCTTTTTTCTACTACATAAATTCGCAACATTGCTATGTCTCATCCACCAATGCCTGCTGTTACTATGAGTACACAGATGCCATTTCAGAGAGAGCACAGTGCACCTTCAATTCTTGATGAAGCCAGTCCTGGTCGCGAACTTTCACGTTACTTCCAGGATTTGGAAGCTCTCTTCATTCATCATCACATCACCAATGACCATGAAAAGAAGCGCTGGCTCACCTACTATCCTGGAGTCGTAGTTACAGACTTCTGGGAGAGTTTGGTTGAGTTTAACAATGCGAACACCACCTACGAGAACTTTAAAGCCACAATCTTGAAGCAGTACCCTGATGCAGATACCAATCGCAAGTATGAGCGCATAGATCTTGAGTGAGTTATTGGAAAATATGCTTGTGAAGTTTCTTCACTTGCTACATTGGGGTGCTACTATCGAGAATTCTTCCCCAAAGCTCAGTTCTTGGAAGCCAAGAGCCGACTTTCAAGTTTGGAAACTGGAAACCTGTTCAGTAAAGGCTTTCCAACTCGCATTTGGGATGCTATTATGCATCATCTCCAAATCAAGCTACCAGATCACTACCCTTCTGATCCCTACTTGCTACAAGAGATTTATGAAGCTGCGCAATTTGTCCTTCAAGGGACAAATCGTGGTGAAAGTCTCTATGCTACTACACCCCAGTCCTATTGCTTTGCGAACCATCAGCCATCCATGCATCAGCCAGCTTCAGATCCCATCACAGTAAAATCTGAACCTTCCAAACTTTCTCTACATCTCCAATCTATTGAAGAGAAAATTTCGCAGTTGGCACAGTTCCAATTACAGAACCAAAAAGATCGCTATGGTTCTCAACAGCACAACCAGAATCCTGATCAGCAAGGCATGGTTCAGAATACCCAACCGCTTGTGTCCTTTGCTCAGTCCCAAGTACCAACCAATATTCGGAACTATCAGCATTGAGGATCAAAAGCTACAACTAGCAAAGCTGATATTAGGCAAAGACTACAAAATCTCATTGCAAAGTCTGAAGCAATAGAAGCAGAGATAAAAAGCCTACAGCAATGCATAGTCCTTTCCATTCCGAAGCCAAAAGTTTGCTTAGAGCCAGGCAAAGGTTACAAAGCTGGGTACAAAAGGAATACTGGCCAGGGTCCTCAATCCGAACAAAGAACTTCACATGCACCTATCTTTGGTTCCTTAACCCCCAAACGCGAACTTTGTATGCCCAAACAAGTTTGGAAACTTTCTAAATTGCCATGCAAAGCAGCTAGACCTGTTCCGAACCTAGAAAACCAGTTTTCTACTATGGAAAATATGCAACATTTGTGAAATTTGCCTTCTAAACCTAGGGGAGATGTTAAGCCATCTATTCCGAAGTTTATAGCAAAGGAAACTTCGCAAATTTCAGCCTTGCAGCCTGTTCCGAGGGCTATAGTAACAGAAACTTTCCAAAAATTGCCCTTGCAACACATCCCGAGCTTTAGAGACCCTAAAACTTCACAGAAATTGTGTTCTAAACCAAGGGAAGATGTTCATTCATCTATTCCAAAGTTTATGACAAAAGAAACTTCGCAAAAATTCCCCTTGAAAGCCAAGAATCAAGACAAGGATTCAACACCATTACCTCTGCATTATGCACCACCAACTATGCGAAATATTGGAGCCAAACCAGATGTCTGCAAGCGACCAAAGGACAGAAATTCAACCTCCTTACTTCACAAACCTACCAATATTGTTTCAACCTTGGAGCAATCCCACATTCGCTACCCATCCAATCGACCCAAAAGTTCGCTTCCAGTCAGGAATTCAACCCAGACTCCTGGCAAGCAAATAGACAAGCCCTCAGAACTTAAACGTGCCAGAGAAGCCACTCCAGTCTGCTCAATATACCCAATCATAAACCATCAGCTTAAAGTTGAATGTGTTCTTGATTCAGGCTCGCAAATCATCTCCATGTCTGAAGCTATATGCCAGCAGTCAGGCCTAGCTTATGATCCGACCATGGTGGTAGAAATGCAATCCTCAAATGGTACATTGAATAATACCCTTGGAATAGCTCACGATGTCCCATTCCTTATTGGTGACATCATGCTCTACCTCCAAGTACATGTCATCCGTGAATCAGCCTATGATGTTCTACTTGGCAGGCCATTTGATATTCTCACTCAAAGCATAGTTCACATTTATGCAGATGAGTCTCAGAATATCACTATCCAGGATCCGAACACAGGAAAAAGAGCAACCATCCCTACTCATCCTCGAGAAGAAAAATATCTTGCAACACAAGGTCTAGGTTAACTAAGCCTAGTTCCGACTACCTTAAACTTCGCAAACCCCAGGATAACTTCACAAAGTTAGAATCACCTATGCCTTCGCAACTATAAAATTCTGCACCCGCTTCATTCTCTACAAAAATAAACTACCACCTCAACTCAATCAAAAATTATAGCTAGGGGGGGATGATGAGCCTCCAGGCTCTGTACGCTCATAAATTCGCGGATCTATAATGATCCAGTAATATTCCACCACTTCCAAACCTCCATATCAAAGCACAGCTATGATTGTCATGCACCTTGATCATGAACCCTATCAAACCATTCCGAATCCTCATCCCAGACTTTCCAGATCACTTGGAATAGTTGTAAAAGACTTGAATCCTGTTACGCAACTCTAATGACAAGTTAGCGAACTATTATAATTCGCTACAGTCAGCAGCAGTTAAAGCCTTACCAAGGCTGTTTACTTTGCACAGTTCATAGCTTAGTAAATGTGCAGCAAGTTTGCTTTGCAGCAGTAACTGAAGCTACATGCACAGTTATGCACAGCTATGCACAGTTGCGTAGTTCTTGGAGTTGCACAGATGCTGACAGATCTTGACTCAGCATTAGTAAAGAAAGGACAAGAATACTCTATTGCACAGTAAATAGTTCGCATGGGTTGCGAATTAACAGGGCAAGGACAAATGTAGCTTACCTACAAGGAATTCTCAAAGTAGTATAAAAGTAGCTAACTAAAAGTATGAAAAAAAAAAAGAGAAAGGAGACGAACCACCAGGGAGTTACTTGCCCACAAGTACACTACCTTAAACACCTCCTAGATCCGATACACACACCTGAAGTTATTACTTCTCTACTGTTCATTAGAGAAATAACACTTAGCAAACTTTCCCTTCACTAATAAAAGTTAACTATAACTTCGCATGCTTACCTCTGCTCCAAAAACTTCGCTAGGAAACCTTTACTGGTTACCCTTGCAAAGCATCCTCGACGTTTTAAGTTCGCTTGCATACCTGTGTGCTTTAAACAGCAATCCGCAGCAAGGATTGAAGCTTTTAGCCACTAACAACCTAGTACTACTGTTTCCGAACTTAGGAAACAACACCACTTAACTCTTATAGAGTTAGACACCTGGGACCTTAGCTACCTTTCTCATAGAGGGAAAGTTTGCTAACCTTGCCCTTTTAACTCGACTCAAGATTGATACTGACTTGCTTGATATTAGGATCATTTAGAGCTATATCTTGCTTGCACGTACTTTATCTTGGACAAAACTTCGCTCACACCTGGAGCACCAGCACCACTTAACTCACATAGAGTTCTCCAACCGAATCCGCAGCTAGGATTTTGACACCACATAGTTCGCGCTGTATCTAGGTCACCCCCGCTCAGCATACACCCACATTTACGCATCCCTTCCCTTCCAGGAAACTTTGCGTACATACCTTGAACCTCTGAACAGCCTTCAGAGAATCATAACAAGCATAGAAATACTTCACTACACCACCAGGAAGCTACAGTCATCGCATGGAGGTGCAAGACTAGACTCGCTAGAACCTGCCTTCAGATTCTGTGATTGGTTACGCTAGCCGTTACAGGTCTTGTGTTTTCTGCCAGCAGGAGTCGCTAGGTTCATCAACGAGGCAGCAAGACTGCTCAAAGCTAATCCTAGTTGGTGGATAGAGATGTACTTCTACAATACAGTAGATCCAGAATACACTTTACCCACAGTAGGAACTGTAAAGGATGTCTTTGTGACAAAGAAATATAAACCAGCAGTGCAAAAGATCAGGCTGATTACAGAAGGATTACCTTCTGAGTTCAGGATTGTGTATGAGATTAAGGGAGATCCTCTTAAAGACATGCCTCAGTTGAGTACCCACCCATCGGAATATATGCCCATGGGAAGATACACAGTGGAGTGCAAAGAAATAATTGAGAAAGTACATAAGCAAGATTTCCTCTGGCTGGAAGAGCACAAGCTCATGCATGAGTTTATGAGTGTCCAGAATGAAGGATTTGCATGGGATGACATGGAGCGCAGACATTTCAAAGAAGAATATTTCCCTCCAGTTACTATCCCCGCAGTTGAACATACACCCTGGATACAGAAGAACATACCTATTCTGCCAGGAATCTTTGATCAAGTATGCAAGATAATCAAGACCAAGATAGACATGGGAGTGTATGAGCCATCGAACTCCTTGTACCGCTCTTGTTGGTTTTGCGTAGTCAAGAATGATGGAAAGAGTCTACGACTTGTGCATAGCTTGGAGCCACTGAATGCGGTCACTATAAAGCACTCAGGTGTGCCCCTGTGACAGATGAGCTAGCAGAACATTTTGCGGGATGATCCTGTGATGGAACCTTGGATCTTTATGTCAGATATGACGAGTGAACATTGGACAAGAAGTCTAGAGACCTTACAACATTTCAAACACTGTTTGGCATGCTAAGACTCGTGACATTGTCCATGGGTTGGACTAACTCGGTACCTATATTTCACAACAATGTGACTTATATTCTTAAAGATGAGGTGCCGCATGTTACAATTCCATATGTAGACGATGTACCAGTATGAGGACTGAAGATGTGCTATGAAACCAAGGAGGGAGGCTATGAAACTATCAAAGAAAATGCAGAAATCAGGAGATTCATATGGGAGCATTTCCAGAACTTAAACTGAGTGGTAGAGCACATGAAATATGCTGGGGGAACATTCTCTGGTCACAAGGCTGTACTCTGCACATCTGAGATTATGGTAGTTGGCCATCGCTGCACTTATGAAGGTAGAAAGCCTGAGACTGATCAAGTGGGAGTTATTATGAGATGGGGACCTTGTGAAGAATTGGGGGATGTATGCTCGTTCTTAGGGACCATGGGCATGCATAGAATGTTTATAAAGGATTATGCAAAGAAAGCAGATGCTTTAACTAAACTAATGCACTTGAAAGTACCCTTTGAGTTTGAAGAGGACCAGAAAGAGTCAATGCAAATGCTGAAAGACATGCTACAAGACAGCCTGTCTTTGATGTGAATCGACTATGAGCTAGAGACAGATGTGATTCTGGGAGTGGATACTTTGTACTGCCTGATAGGATTCCACATCTGTCAAGTGGATCTAGATAATCCTAAGAGACGATGTTATGCTCGCTTTGGATCAATAGTCTTGAATGAGTGTGAGGCTCGTTTCTCACAACCTAAATGAGAGCTGTATGGGCTCTTCAGAGCTCTACATGTGTGTCAGCATTGGTTGTTTGGTGTATGGAAATTGGTGGTAGAAACGGACGTGAAGTATATTGCTGGAATGCTTAGAAATCTGGATGAGGTTCCTAATGCTGCAATAAATCGTTGGATTGAGAGTATCCTCATGTTCCACTTCACCTTGGTACATATTCCTGGAGAGAGACACACGCCTGATGGCCTGTCGAGGCAAAGCTTCCAGCCTGGAGACGAAGAGTACTCAAACCCAGAAGATGAGTATGGTCCACCAGATGAAGACCCTTGGGAATTCATTAATGAAACTGAGGACAAGGTAGAAGATATTGCAGACTTCAAAGACAGGATTGATACCAGGCATGGGTATGTAACTATTGAGAGAGCAGTGCACAACTTTCATGAAGACAAAGTTATGCAAGAGGCAGTAGAGCATGGTGAGACTTACTCAGTATTTCACAATGCGGGACCTTTATTACCTGACGTGGCAGACTATAGCAATGTAGCGAGCAATGGTGAGGAGTGCAGGAGCAGGTACGCAAGAATGCTGGATTGTCAGCTACCTCAAGTCATTCAATGGCATGAGAATCCTACCGCACAACTGCCAGATTTCAAGGACGATCAATATTGAAACTTCATTAGATATGCAAAGAACTTCATCGTGGATAAAGGCAAACTGTATTGATGTGACATAGAGTCAGAATACAAGCTAGTTATCTACCCTGAGAAGAGAATGTATATAATGAACGCTGCACATGATCAACTTGGACACCGAGAAATATACGTGACAAAGATGTTGATAAAAGAGAGGTTCTGGTGGCCTGAGATGGAACAAGACATCTCATGGTTCATCAGTACCTGCAGAATATGTCAACAATGCCAGAAAACAGTTATTAAGGCCCCACCAACTGTGACCTTTACACCTTCGATCTTCCAGGTATTGCATGCAGACACTATGCATATGCCAGAGGCGTCAAACCACTATAAGTACATTGTACATGGGCATTGTGCATTAACAAGCTGGATGGAGGGCAGGACCTTAGCGAGTGAATCAGCACAAGCAATAGCAGAATGGTTATTCAAAGATATCATCTGTCACTGGGGCTGTATCTCCTTGATTGTAACTGATAATGGCAAACCATTCAAAGCTGTGGTAGCTTATTTAGAGTGCAAGTATGGAATAAAAGGGATTAGAATCTTGCCTTACAACTCACAAGCTAATGGAAGAATAGAGTGCCCACACTGGGATGTGCAGCAGAGCTTATTCAAGGCTTGTGGTGGTAATGAGAAGAAATGGCACTACTACTTCATATTGATAATTAACAGGAGCACATCCCATCTTTCCACTTGACATGCTAGAAGGGACTTGGCTCGTAGAGTACCCTGGGAGGATCCTAGAAGACTGGGAACTTCGAGGCTTGCACATGATAGCACTCAAGAAGCACACAGATAAGGTAGCAGAAATGAGGGACACTATGGATGAGAAGAAGAAGCAAGAGACACTGAAGTATGTGACCATGCACGTGAATAAAATCAAGTCATATAACTTCAAGAGAGGAGACTTGGTTTTAATGTGCAACAGCCTGGTGCAAAGACTGAGAAGGTCCCAACCATTACCGAGTGGCTGAAACCTTTTGAAACTGAATGGACATGGTGTGCCATCAAAGACACCAGGAATGAGTCAGAAGTGAAGGCAATATTAAAGAACTGGGTGCATAAGGCATGTGCAGAGGAGTTGATTGACAAAATGATTGAAGGGCTGAAAAAGGCAGAGTGATTCAGAGCATTAGAGTGGCTTGATGAGCTGTGAAAGCCTAGGACTTATATTTGCTGACAAAGCAGCAGGGGGAAGGATCTAGTGACCAACATACAAATTGAGATGCTAGAAAACTGAACTCAAATATCAACAACAGCACTGGTTGACAGTGGGTGCACCAGCAGTGCCATCAACCGATCTTTTGTTGAAAAACATGGTATCCCAACTCATGCAACAGTGGCCCCAACCACTGTTTACAACACTGACAGAACCCTAAATCAGGGAGGCAAAATTACAGAATTTGCTGAACTCTATCTCAAGATGGGTGATCATGCCAAATGAATTGATTTAGTGGTCACCAACCTAGATGACCAACAAATCTTCCTCAGGCATGATTGGCTGGTCAGGCACAATCCAATGATCAATTGGAAAACAGAGAAAATGATGTTTGCCAGATGTCGCTGCCACAAAACCCCATTTGTACTTCCCAATGCAGACCCCTGACGACAAGTGGAATGAAGAACTGGAAGAGGGAGAAACCATTCTAGCAGTAGACTTTACACAGGCCATTCACATACAAGTCTATCATGCAAATGACTTAGCTGTGAAAGCCAATGCAGAAAGAAAGACTAAAACATTCAAAGAAATGGTTCCAGATTGGTACAAGGATTTCAAAGATCTGTTCAACAAAGACAATTTTGATGAACTTCCTGAACCAAAAACATGGGATCATGCTATCAAGCTCATTTCGAACTGCTAGCGCTAATCTTGACTGCAAGATCTATCCACTTAATCACAATGAGCAAGAGGAACTTGACAAGTTCTTAGACAAGAACCTCTCCAGTGGAAGGAATACCACCCTCGAAATCTCCCATGGCTTCACCATTCTTCTTTGTCAAAGAGAAGGATGGCAAATTGCAACCAGTACAAAATTATCGCAAGCTCAATGAGATGATAATCAAAAACTGTTATCCACTCCCTCTCATCTCAGAGCTCATGGACAAATTACGAGGTGCCAAGTACTTTTCTAAACTCAGCACTTGATGGGGATACAACAACGTACACATCAAACATGGGGATGAATGGAAAGCAGCATTCAGAACCAACCAAGGCCTGTTCGAGCTAACAGTTATGTTCTTTGGTCTCACAAACTCTCCCACCACCTTCCAGTGGATGATGAATGACATCTTCAAAGATCTCATAGCATCAGGTGCCATAACCATTTATCTTGATGACATCCTCATTATGTCCAAGACCAAAGAAGAACATTGTCAGGTAACACGCAAAGTTCTGAAGGTCTTGCACAAAAACAAGCTGTTCCTAAAAGCAGAGAAATGCAAATTTGAAGTCTTAGAAATGGAGTATCTTGGAGTCATCATCAGCAAGGGAAGTATCTGGATGGACCCAGTCAAAATCAAAGGAATCACTGAATGGCCAGTACCAGGCCAAAAAGCAACAACTACAGTCATTCCTTGGATTTACAAATTTCTATCAATGATTCATCAAAGGATACAGTAAAATCGTTAAACTTATGACTCAATTAATGGGAAACAAAGCTTGGAGATGGGGGACAGCACAACAAAACACCTTTGAACAACTAAAGAAACAGTTGGCAGAAGACATGGTATTAGCGATACCAACAGAGGGAGGCAGATTCCACATGGAAGCGGATTCTAGTGAGGGGGCAATAGGCACTGTTTTGTCACAAGAACAGGATGGAAAGTGGAGACCAGTCACATTCTTATCCAAAGCACTCACAGTCACAGAACAAAACTACAAAATCTACAATAAGGAGTTACTCGCCATCATGCTCACTCTTGACTAGTGAAGACATTACCTGATGGGAGCCACTCAGGATTTCGAAATCTGGACAGATCATCAAAATCTCCAGTACTGCTGAAAACCTCAGAAGCTCAATTGTCAACAGGCACGCTGGGTTACAGAACTAGCCGGAATATCACTTTTCTCTCCACCACAAAGCAGACACGGCAAACAAAAAGGCTGACCTGCTTAGTCAACAGGCAGATCATGAGCAAGGGAAAGACAACAACAATGAGGTCATAGTCCTCAAACCCGAGCACTTCTGATCAATGATTATGCCCATGATAGGATGAAGTGCAGAAGAAGATCAAGGATGTAACTCATAATCATCACCTGTGAGACAAGAATGTTCTTCCAACAGAAATGAACCATACTATCACTTACTGACTGAGTACTATATAAATCAGTTGTCCCAAATGCATGGATCATAGCTGGATAGTCCCCCATTGCATGGTACTTGTATGTTGAGAGGCTGAACATCTTCTGCAACTTTTCAGGTCACAACTTTCTTCTTAGGTGCGCTGCCCTTCTTCTTTGAAGAATTAATCTGTTGATGTGCTCGGGCTTCTCGTTCCTTAGGGATTTTGCATGTATCAAGTACATCAATTTCATGCTTGAACTTTTGCATCAGAGTTCCAAGAATGGATGTAAACCTCTCGAATACCAAAAGCAACATCTCTGTGTGCATTTGGAGCTTGGCATTGGCATGCCAGCAGGCGAAGACAAACAGCAAATCAAGGACAAGTTTGTTAAGCTTGCTTGGAAAGAGGCCTTCAAAGCAAGGCATTGCACACTAGAACAATTAGTCTACATTTAAATAAGCAACTCGGAAAACTTCATACCTGTAATAGATCCTCGTAATCTTGAGCGGCAAAGTTTTTCATGTCTGAAACATTATTATTGAATTGCCGGATCGTGCCCCATCCGAATGTTGGCACTAGTCTAAACCTGACATTGTTTTAGTACAAAGTATGTCTCAGAATGAGTATATTTACTGACAGTTCAGCTCCTGGACAATACTAGCACCATAGAATTGGCAAATTCGAAGCAGATGTATAAACAAGGCATTCCAGGTTTCAAGTTCAATCTCATGCAAGGGGTCAATGACAAAGAGCTGATAGAAATTGAAGAATGAGCACAAGAATGATGAGAATGCATTCTAATAATATATTAGCCTTATAGAAGTACATGATCTTAGGAACCACTGACCCATGTAGGCACAAGCGACTCTCTGTTGAGTAAATAATTCACAGCCTTTCCATCAACGGCATCACCATCCTCAAAGATCCAAGCATGGGCTCACTCAATCCATCCCTGATGAAGCTTTCATCAGGAATAGTCTCCATTTGCATAGGAGCTGTCTCCTGAGGGGTAAAAGCAATGAACTAAATGATATGCATATTAGAAACCAATGGAATAAAAAATATTCATGATTAGCTCACCTGAGTCCCAGCCACATCAAGGTCTTGAAGGTCCAGCCATTATCTTTTGGGTGACAGATGTTGTCAAATATCCTCAAGACATGTATCTGCAATGGGAAGAGTAGAAGGAGAAGTGGTCTTGGTCTTGGCATGGAACCATTTTTGAGATGGGCATTTGCATTCATGATTTTTGCAGGAGACACCATTGTGAAAAGCAGTTGAACAAAAGATACATTTGTGCTTGCCTGACATAGTCTCAGCAGAATACCTATATAATCTGATTGAATATGTCAATGCCATACAGTAAAGATTGACTTACAAAAAGGACTGGACTCGGCAGTCGAGACTCAAGAGAGTTTCATAGTCACAGCCTGAGCAAAGGAAATTGGAAAGTCATGTGCTCATTTTGACATGTATGCATAATGTGTTCCATCCATTCTGTCACATTGATGTCACACTGCTTCCCTTCTTCCCTCCACGATGTTGACTATGAAGCCCTTTCCCCTTTCCACCAATAGGAAGGCAAACACAACAGTATGAGGACCAAAGCCAGTATCCAAAGGACCAAAATCAAAGAATCCATTGGCAAAGGCAGCAACTCCCCCAGTTATCAAGATGAAATTAGTGGCTGCAAAGAAATTGAAGAAGACTGACCCAACCATTGCCACCATATAATGATGAAGAGGACAATGACAACAAGGAAGTCGAGGTGACAAAAGCAGTGTTAGAGGAGGATGAAGAGGAGGAGGAGACGGATGATCATCCTGGCAAGAGGAAAAAGGTGCAGAAACTTGTTAACAGGCAACCAATGTGAGTTCTACACCCATATTGTATGATTAAATGCTCAACTGCTGGCATGAAAACTTTGAGGTGATGAAGAAACACTATCGACTGGCTGCACATCAGTGTGTACACTTTACTAATGCCTGGGTCACCACTCAAGTGACTTTTCTTCACAGTTTCAAATTGAGAGGCATACTAGAGTCCCTGGATAATGACAATGATGATGACGGAGATGATAACAAGGATGAGAATAAAGAGGAAGCTGATGAGGATAAAGAGACACCTGAGTGAGTGCTATGTTACTGTGCATATACTCACACCTGATTGTTCTCACAGTAATTTTATTGGGATGGATGTATACGACGCTCTCATTACATACATTTTCCCAAATATTGAGCAGAATGTCCAATGGCTTGAAGGCCAAGCAGATCCTGAAGATCCTCTGCAATTCATTTTTGAGCTGCTGAGTTCAGTGAGTAGTTATCCTATCTCATATAATGATGCACTCCACATTTCTAGATCAATGCTGGAACACAAAGTGGACAAACGGATGACACCAGCAAGATCAATGACAATATTATTCAGTATTCAACTACAAATATCTCCAATGACACTCCAGTACTTGACATCAGGAAGTATCAATGTGGCTTCAATCACGTCCACACAGCCCATCTTCTGTGTCCACAATGGCAGCTGAATGACTTTGATAAAGACCCACAGTACATTCTTATGTCTATTCAAATGCTCATCAGTCTCTCAGTTTGACCGCCATTAGAGCTATGATGGTTGCTTTACCAACCAAAGTTACTTCTCAGTATCTCCCCTCGTTCCTCTATGATCAGACCCTTGTGCTGGGTTATTTATGGGACACGCATGCATTCAGGTTTGCTTCACATGCCAGTTGCAATGTCATCATGATACTGATCTTCCCTCCAGTCATTCCATGTGATTTATCTGGGAAATGGGGAACACGATGTGATGGACCTTCATAGTACAGTCAAGAGCAAGATGTCCCTTTGCACGATCACTGCGCAAATGGTGGTTTATGCAGTCATTCAGGTGTGTTGGCCTCTTGTGCATTATTACAACTCTCAGCTTCAGTTCCAGGCACACTTTGCCTTATCTTCATGTGGTAAATGGGGTGAAATGAGTGACAATTTCAATCTCGAACAATTTAGTGTCAAATTAATCAAGACCTTTACTGATTCGCAAAAGGACGAGGGTGATGACTGGGCTACAGATACACTTAAGTATTATACCATGTATGTGCCTCTTTCTTTATCTTTCCAGCTCTGATACCTTCTTCACAGTGAGGTCCTCAAGCCCAAGCCCAAGGATGATGACAAGACGAAGAAATTGATGAAGACAATGACAAATCAGTTCTGGAATGCCAATGATGACAGTGTATCAAGCAACAATGACAAGCTGCCGCTGCTGCACTGCAAATGAAGATGAACCTGTAAATGCTTCAGAATGATATGGTGAGTTCATTCCTGAATATGATTCCGTATCCAGCTAAATTGGCTATGTAGTGATCTGATGTGCTCGCTTTCTTGATGCTTTGGTCTCTGCTGGGTTCTCTTGGTCTTTGCTTACTGTATTTCATCTGTTGCTGTCGGCTTGTGTCTCTAGATGTTTGCTAGTCTTCTATGCTTACTATGTACTATCCTGCACATTTATGAAATGTCATGTATTTGTCTCTTGCATGAGCAAAGTCAAGCGAGTGTATTGAATTACTACAGGTATATGAAAGCTGTTAACTGGACCTGACCAGTTGGTGAATGGTGGCACTCTTCACAGGTTGAGCTCACCATAGTTGATTGTGTGGTCCTCGTGGCAAGTAGGATGATCACACGAGAGATCCCCTGAACATATGAGGACTGTTGAGATCATGCTCAGATTGCACACAGTTTGGGCCAATGGGAGGTCAAAGGTCTGGGGTCCCTGGCCCAGGTTGTCCTGATTGGCACTGATGGTTCAGACCATGCGAGATAGAGGTGATTACAGTTGGTGGAGCTGATCAGTACCCAGTCTCGAGGCTTAGGTTTTAGTGATAGTAATGTTACAAATTCTTTTATTTTCTTTATCTAAGTGCCTCAGTGTCTATCTTATCTTCAGCACTTATCTTATCTTCATCTTATCTATAGGCACCCGGTGATGAGCCTAGACTTCCATGGCAACACCAACACCAACTCAGAATGAGATTGGGTAATTAACATAGTAGCACGGCAATCAAGGTGATCGTGTGTGCAAGTGGGTTCGGGGCACCTCCTTGCAGTAAATCAATTCCCCTATATGCAAGTATACACTGCGACTTTAAGTCAGTAAAGTAGTACTGCTTGGTAGTCAAGTACTAGATGCTCTGGCTGTAAGCCAGTAGGGATCTCTCAAAACGAGAGGGGGCAGAATCAGGTATGATGTGAATACCATGAATCTGTAAGAGAAAATATAAAATGAGACTAGAAAATGTTGCTAGACAGTAATCTAAGTGGGGTAAACTATAGAAGATAGACTAAACTATCAGCAATAGTCTCAGAACAAGCAAGGTGATGAAAAAATGTGGAACAAAGTGCTGATGGTGGAATGGCAAGAGAAAATGTGGAACTATGAAAACTGGTGATGATACTGGTCCTATATGGTGCAATGGTGCTGAGTCAATGTCGAAACTGGTCTTGTACTGAAACGATCCTATCCTATGTCAAACTAACCTTCAAGTCCACTTGAGGGACTGATACTATATGAAAACTTGCTGAAACTGATCCTAAGTCTGCTCTGAGACTACCCAAGTGGATGACGATAATGATGTTGAAAGAGAAAATGCAAAAACTCCAATGTGTGAAAGTGAAACAATGATGGCCTGGTAAAAGATAACGTGGGCAAGGTATAGCATGGTGATCATGTATTGGCACAATATGAGCATGTACCAATAGTGTTAAGAGCGAAGAGCGCATGTCAAGAGACTCTGCACAGTTAAAGACCATGGAATAACCCTGGTGAGTTTAAGAGTTAATGTGCAATTGAGAATATGCTGGGGTAAACAGTATATTGCCATAGAACGGTGAATAAACATGGTTTACTGGCAATAGACTAGAGCATGATGATAATTGATGTAGACTGTAGTCAACTGGAGATGAACTCCCTTTAACTATGTTTTCTAGCTAGCTTTTTATACTACAAGTACAAATTTATAAATAGTGTAAATATGAGAGACTTAGTAAGGCTGTAAGGTCTTGGCTTTGTAAAACTCATAGAGAACATATGGTCTTTGGTCTTCTAAAGTAACAGCAACTTGTTGACGTTGCCATGTATGGATGAAAATTGTATGGTTTTACTGAGCGTTGAGCAGATCACTAGGTGCTGTTTAGCTGTGGATTACTGGGTGATAGTCATCATATGGAAGAGTATGCGTGGGGCAACATTTTCTTGAGGCCTTGGTGTAGTAACAGCCTTAATAAAAACAGTCTATAGTTCCTATAGCTGTAATTATTGTAGCTGGGAGGGTACTCACATCAATCACGTCATTTTCATTAAATGATCAATGGGGGCATCAACTGGGGGTTTCTGAGTGATGTGGCAATTCTGTTTTGGGGTGATTGTCAATCATAGGTGCCTTGCTGTGATGAAATACAGCAATTCTGATGTGTAGCAAGATTGGATGGATAGCAAAGCATGTTCAGGGTAGTTGCCATAGGATGAAAGTGATATCAGTGTGTGTGCAATCATTGGTTTGCTGAAAAGCTGTTGAAGGGACAGTAGCATTAATTAACAGGTAAAATCTGCGAATTCTGAGCATACAGAGCCTAGAGGCTCATCACCAGATTGTTGCCATGACTATACTAAACAACTTCAACAATTGTACTGCAACTCACAATCATTGCTTGTCTTCCTTTCTGTTTCTATTGTTATACATGCAGACACCTGACTACCTACCTATATTTAGAACTCTTGGCACTAGTATTTAAGTAGGACCTGTAATGCTCTGAAGCCTCAGCTTTGAGCTAAAGTTAATCTACACCAAACTTCTCTCTTTGCTCACTCACACCTAGACTAAGGCATTAGTCCATTACTTCATTCACTCAGAGACTCATTGGTGATTGTCCAAATGCAAGACAGCTGTTGTTTACTCTTATTTGAAGTCTGGATCTAACATATGGACTATTAAAATGATGCTGAAGAGCTGAGACAAACTATCCCTAAAGTGCAGTCTCTGGCCTGATACAGGTCCAAAGTGAGATCACACAAGTATATAGTAGAAAAAATAGTGTTATTCTTTTAACTACTAGCTTTTATATACTGTAACTAATTTGTAATACTAGTCAGTAAAAGTCCACATGATTCATTACTGCATAACATTGAGTTGGTATCAAGTTTATCTATAGCCTCTGAGTTCAGTTTACAACAAATACATTATGGTGAGTCATTTACATTTTACAGCTTTCTCCAACTGTTCAAGCTCTTCATATATGAATGCAAGAATATTCATAGATATCAAGATATCACGATGACAGTCCAAGCACTTCCTTGTGAAGCTTGAGTGTCTCTTTCTGTAGCATCTCTGCTTTCTCCAACTGTCCAAGCTTTTGATATATAAGTGCAAGGTGACCCATAGATATTAAGGTACTAGAATGATGGTCTCCAAGCACTTCCTTGCGAAGCTTGAGTGTCTCTTTCTGTAGCATCTCTGCTTTCTCCAACTGTCCAAGCTTTTGATATATAGATGCAAGGTTACTCATAGATATCAAGGTATCAGGATGATGGTCTCCAAGCACTTTCTTGTGAAGCTTGAGTGTCTCTTTCTGTAGCATCTCTGCTTTTTCCAACTGTCCAAGCTTTTGATATATAAATGCAAGAATGTTTATAGATATCAAAGTATCAGGATGATGGTCTCCAAGCATTTCCTTGCAAAGCTTGAGTGTCTCTTTCTGTAGCATCTCTGCTTTCTCCAACTGTCCAAGCTTTTGATATATAAGTGCAAGGTGACCCATAGATATCAAAGTACTAGAATGATGGTTTCCAAGCACTTCCTTGCGAAGCTTGAGTGTCTCTTTCTGTAGTATTTCTGCTTTCTCCAACTGTCCAAGCTCTTGATATATAGATGCAAGGTTACTCATAGATATCAAGGTATCAGGATGACGGTCTCCAAGCACTTCCTTGTGAAGCTTGAGTGTCTCTTTCTGTAGCATCTCTGCTTTCTCCAACTGTCCAAGCTTTTGATATATAAGTGCAAGAATGTTCATAGATATCAAGGTACTAGAATGACGGTCCCCAAGCACTTCTTTGCAAAGCTTAAGTGTCTCTTTCTGTAGCATCTCTGCTTTCTCCAATTGTCCAAGCTTTTGATATATAAGTGCAAGGTTACCCATAGATATTAAGGTACTAGAATGATGGTTTCCAAGCACTTCCTTGCGAAGCTTGAGTGTCTCTTTCTGTAGTATCTCTGCTTTCTCCAACTGTCCAAGCTTTTGATATATAGATGCAAGGTTACTCATAGATATCAAGGTATCAGGATGATGGTCTCCAAGCACTTCCTTACGAATCTTAAGTGTCTCTTTCTGTAGCATCTCTGCTTTTTCCAACTGTCCAAGCTTTTGATATATAAGTGCAAGATTACCCATAGATATTAAGGTATTAGAATGATGGTCTCCAAGCACTTCCTTGCGAATCTTAAGTGTCTCTTTCTGTAGCATCTCTGCTTTTTCCAACTGTCCAAGCTCTTGATATATAAGTGCAAGAATATTCATAGATATCAAAGTATCAGAATGATGGTCCCCAAGCACTTCCTTGCAAAGCTTGAATGTCTCTTTCTCCAGCATCTCTGCTTTCTTCAGTTGTCCACACTCCTTATATGTCCAACCAAGATTGCTTCTGAACCTTAAGGTGTTAAGGTGATGGTTTCCAAAATAGTGCTCACAGTACACTAAAGCCTTCTGCTGTATACTCTCAGCCTTTTTCCATAAGCCTGCATTCTTATAAATCTGGTCAAGACAATTATAGATAAGCAAGGTAGAAAAATTATCCTGGTAAATACAGTCAGCATGTGCAATCAGTAACCGTTGAAACTGATAGTTAATATTGGTATTGTCATTAAGTGTTGCACGTGCTAAAAG
Organism: Armillaria nabsnona; assembly: GCA_030407065.1. Taxonomy (NCBI): domain Eukaryota; kingdom Fungi; phylum Basidiomycota; class Agaricomycetes; order Agaricales; family Physalacriaceae; genus Armillaria; species Armillaria nabsnona. The sequence continues at coordinate 862,924 of JAUDQA010000021.1, forward strand.
AAGCAATGCTGTATGATATGCTTTGTCTTTATTGGTAATAGTCTCCTGAATACACTTATAGAGGATGGGATGAAATGAGAGGGCTTTGGCACCAGTGTTATATGTTGTGAGAGAGAAACAGCTCAGCTCATCAATACTGTCATCCCAAGACCACTCATATGTAAAAAGTGATAGAAAATCCTTTAGCTCTTTTACAGCTGGAGTTTTCTCCTTTTCCTCAGGCTGGAGATCATTACCAGTAAAGGCAGCTGCATGATAAAACAGCTCAACAGGTATAGCTGTGTGATGGAAGAAAGCACAGATCTGCATAAAAAGCTGAGTTGAAGAGCTAAGCTGATCAAAGTTAAGTTGGAAGGCGCTGAAGATAGTTTTCTGATAGCCATCAAGTAACTCCATCTCATAATTGAGAAGCTGTTTAGATTTTTGTTCAAAGAGAGAGAGGTAGTTGCTAAGAGTACATGTTGCAGTTGAAGCAATATAAGCACCAGCTGTGGCTACAGCAAGGGCTTGGCAGCCAAGTGCATCAACAATGTCAAATGCAAGCTGCTGATTGCTGTTGTCTAAGTCCTGATGTGCATGTTTTAAAAGGAGATTAACAGCTTCACTTTGTTTAAGATCAGAAAAGTCAAGGTGACCACCAGGAGATGCTATTTCATTAATCTTAGTGAGACGGCTGGTGATGATAATGTTGCCATGATTACACTGTGGAATGTATTTGCTTAGTTTGACATTTACATCATCTGCATTGTCAAAAATGAGAAGCCAATCCTCTTGCATCCTCCCTAAGAAATCCCGAACATCATTAACCAATTCACCAATGCCAGCAGCTTTGCCAAGCTTCTTGAAGTCAGCAGCAAGTGTAGTATCTGAGGTGGCATCAAAAAACCAAACATGCAAGAACCTATCATTGGCTCTCAATATTATAAGTTAATTAACCATACAATAGCCTTACCTAGATGGGTTCTTATAAACAAATTTAAGCACGACCTGTGTCTTTCCAGTTCCACCTCTTGCCACAATAGTGACAACATGTTGTGAAACAAAAGCCATCTCAATAGACTGACAGAGGTCATCAGCAGCCCACTGGTCCACAGAGTCAGGCAACTCCAACTTGTAATCTTGAGCTGAAGCAAAATGTGAAACAGCTTGGTTGGTGCTTGTCACAAGGATAGGATTATGGAGAGAGTAAGGAAGATACTGGTCTAGCTCCAAGGAAGGGTCTGCATTCTCAAGAACAAACAGGAGAGGTTGATGGGTACTGTCATCAGCCTTAATATTGTGTATCATTGCTTTGAGCCCCATGCTGAGTGCTTCAACTGAGCTTGCATCCAGAAAAATGGCAGTGAATCTATGACATGTCAGTCAATGTGATACCACATAATAAGCTACTACTGACCTTGATGAATGATTGAAGCTGCGAACAAAAGCTGAAAGTGCATTACTGTTTGTGCTGGAAAGAGTAACCACAGGTGCAGCAAGCATTTTTGACAGTTTCCGGAGAATGCTCTCACGGCCAGTGAAGTATTGGCTTGGAGCAGGGCATGCAAGTACATTAAGATTGAGGGATGAGGATGGAGTGGGGCCCTGCTGTATGGTCATGAGAATTTTCTCCACACTATGATGTGTCTTCTCCCCAGTGAGGCGTATCTGCTCCACAGAGATGTGTGTCTGTTCCACTGCGAGGCATGTGCCAATATTGATCTTCATCTGCAAAATGGGTCAGAAGATTATTCAGAACTAAATGCAGAAACGGAGTTGATGCACCTGGAAGACCTTGACTGCCATATCAATGCATCCGGTGCACGACGTGGCTTCTGCTTTGAGAGCGCTGCGCTCTAGTATCAGCCTTCCGTTGCTCACGGCCTCGTATCGTATCACGGCCTCGAGAACCTCCCTCAGACAGCTCTCGAGCTCTCGAAATGCGGCCTTGATGTCATCGGGCAACGGTGCTGAATCGTTCCGCCCATGTCGGAACTCGAACACAATATCGCGGACCTTGATGAGATCATCCTTCACCTTGTCCCATTCTTCTTTACATGCATTGACTGCCTGTGATACGAGATGCAGATTAGTACAGCGATCTCACTGCAAACCGACGACGCACCTCAATGATCGTGATGGCTGTAGTCGCCAGTCCTGTCACTATCTTGACGTACGGCACCTTGTCCAGCACCTCACAAATGCTTTTCACGATCTCCAGAATCAAGGCCGCATTGGCGGTCTTGTTCCCAGACGAGGTGTCGGCGAGGTTTTTGTTATTTGGCGAGTCCTTGATAGTCACAGTCTGAGCTTTGGCGAGAGGCTGGGAGGAGGTGGAGGAGCTTTTGTTCGCCTGTAATACTGGACTGGCGCTACGCAATGGCGTGGCGACGACATCGCCAATCGTATCGAAGTGGTCACGTTTATCTCGATGAAAAAGCTTTTTGATTTTGGCCTTAATGGAGGGGGCATCGTTTGACGCAGATCCGACAGCTTGGGCTGGCGCATTTGAGGACGACGAAGCGGGCAACGAGCTGCTGGATGCATTGCCGTGCGCAATCCGTTTCAGATAGGAAGATGCCATGGTTGCGAGAGTGGTCATGGTTGCTGGTCAAGGTAGACACGCGGCAGGTCAGGCTTATGTGATAGATTGCGAAAGTTGTCATGTGAGTTCTATGAATAGCCTAAACATATGAAAGTGAAAAAAATATTCCTGTAACGACTTCTAAGGATACGGCTGACTCACGCGACGGGTAAATCACTGCTTCGTCCTCTTGTAAATCTTATCAATGAAACTCTTAAACACCTCCTTCTTCAATGTATTCTTCCCCTCAACCTCCGGAACCCCCAATCATCGCAACAAGCTCCCCATACACCCCATACCGCTTCCTCAAATCCACCTCCGGGCTCTCAAACACCTCCTTCACTCTCCTCTCGCACTCGGAATCCTTCCGTCCTTAATTCTCATCGAAGATCTTCCGCTGATCGGGCGTGCACACCGCCAGTGCGGTGTTCACGCACCATGAGCACTTGTTATCGAGGATATCCGTGCCAATTTGCCAGAAAAGTCGAGAAAGTCGTCTTGAATCTGGAAGTACTCGCCGAGGGGGATGAGGATGGATTTGGCGAGGGCGTAGGGCTCGATGGTTTGGTTGTTCCCGGAGGGGTAGCGTTGGGTGGGGGACGTGGGACATGTACATGGCGAGGGCGACGGGGAGGCAGAAGGAGTAGTATGGGGTTTTGTATATCACGATGAGTGAATGTCTTCATACCACAGTCAAAAGAGAGAACTTGCTCAAATCAACCTCATCCTCCGGAGCAGTGATCAAATCGATGAGCTGCCCCATCTCCGTCTGGAACGTCGCCTCCAAGAAAAGTTCCAGAATATCCACGTAGTAGCTCTCCCCGCGGAAATGCTTCTTCAGGAGGTAATATATCGCAGCCTCCAGCATGAACGAGTCGTTTATAGCGATTTGTCCGACTTTGGAGACGCGGTACCAGGAGGGCTGGCCTCGACGCGTAATCGATGAATCCATCATGTCGTCCGAGACGAGGAAGAAGGCTTGGAGCTCTGAGTGGACGAGTTAGAACGGCGGCAAGGGATTGTAAGGAAGGTGGACGTACAAGCTCGATGCCCCAGCCGAGCACGGCAGCCTTTAGGTACTCATCGTCCGTTAGCGGGGTGCCCTTGATGATCTCGGCGGTGTCGACGACAGACATGCCGCGGTTCAGCTTACCTCCGGGGGACGTTGCAATCGAGATTCTGCCATTATAATGAGCTGAGTTCCGTTTTAGCATGAAGCTCTCTCACCCTCTCGTACCACTCAATCGCATCTTTGGGCGTTCCCTCACCAGTAATGTAGTCCAGCAGCTCCTGCTTGATGACCTTCTATGCTCCTTCGAAACACACGCGCCGAGCTGCCTTGTCGGTCGACATGTTTGACGAACGTGGATGGGCGTGTGAGATGGGCGCGATAAGAAAGTGGCGCTACATTCATGGTGGTTCGTGTCTGAGATTTTATTTGTTCGCTTATCCCCGGATAATAAGATCTCTTTCCAGATTCGGACACCGACATAGGAGAAGTCGTTCATTCGGACTGGACGTCTTGTTCGTCCCTCATCGGTCTGGGACAAAATAACTCGTTGTGTATTGAAGACAAAAGCCGGCGATGACATCCTCTCAATAACGGCTAGAATACAAAACATTATATAGTACAACACGATGATATCCATGAACCAGGACGGACGTCAATGCAACATCCCAACAGGCGTCTTGCCGTTGATGTCGATATCAGCTCCGTATAAAAGGGAGGTACCACGACTCCCTCCGTCCATCAGTACAGATTCCTCCAACAAGGACGGGCGGACTATACGCACCTTCCGATATCATTCAATTTCCGTCCGTTGTTATTAGAACAGGGACCATCATCACGAGGGAATCCTTTCTCCTCCTGCCTTCTCCTGCTTCGACCATCTCAACGTCCTAGTCGATCCTCCTGCACCGATTCCGGCGCGCGAACCAGTACATTGCGATACTGCCTGCCACAAGGATGAGAGCAAGTGCCGAGAGCGAGACGGTTCCGTAGGGCTCGAAGGTTACCAAGGTGGGTATAGAGGATGCAAGGCGACTGGGGGATGGAAAGGCTTGGTTTTGGTAAGCCAAATAAGATGACTCACTCGTCGCTGAAGCTTTATATGCGGCTAAAATGTATCTCCGTGCCGTCATTGTGTAAGTAGATTCGTTAATCTACTAGTAGGGTGACCATGGAATGCCTCAGGTATAGGTTCCAGACTTGCGGCACCGAACGAGTGTGAGAGACGATGCGTCAGGTTGAGGCCGTAAAGAGAAAATGAGAAACTTCGTGGAGACCGGTATGTCAGCAGAATCACAAAGCAGGGCCATGATTCTGCTGCCATCACAGATCACAGCGGTTGTATGAGCTCTGTGAAAGAGCGTGAAGCTCAACAGCACAGGGGTGTGGAGAGAGAGCAAGGCAGGAGCAGTTAGAGAAGGGTTAATCTGCGCCGCAAACGATGCCGCGGCATTTCAGCCGCCAAGGAAAATTCCGCGCCCGTTTACCTCATCGAGAGCCAAAGCCTCCATCGGACTGTCCACGTCCATCCAAACGGTCTCGAGAACCACCTGTTGGCATCAGCCCCGACGAGAGCACAGCAGAAAGACGGAGCGCAAGGATCAACCTTGGCGTGGAGATTGACGTTAGGTATAATCACTGTGCGCAATCGAAAGGTAGTTCCAAATTGAAGACGAGAATTGCTGGATGCTTCTACCCCCAGTAATCAGATACATCACGCAGTGGCGGTAGCTGGTAGCGAATACTGAGCCTGCCGTCTGCAACAAGCATAGGCAGTTTCTGAGGAGCACAGGCATCCTCCACGGAACGACGAGGACGCGATCTATTACGAGAAACAGTGAGCAAGTCGCGCGATGCAGACGAATCGAGTGTACACACCACAACAGCGTGTTTCCGAGTCAACAATCATCGTAGGCAGCAATCATCGTTGTAAACGACGAAGCCAAATAGCCAATTCCCGCATTCGCCCTCGTTCCCCGATAAGGTTGGCCAATGGAATCCACCAGGGCAGGAAGCGATAGTCCACTGCGAAGCCGAATCCTCCGTTCCCGGTACCCGCCATCTTGTCCCCAGCAAAAAGTGAACAAAGTCCCGGCATCACTCTCAAGACGTAGCACTAGGGCAGGCGGAATCGAGGCTAACAATAGGCTTACCGTTGTATCTCCCGCGCAAACTGCCGGCAAATTAGACAAAGTCGACCCATCTTGAAGTTTGCAAACTACGAGGAAATGGTGAAGACCAAGCAAATACGTTTGAACGGACAAACATACCATAGTCAAAGTCGGCACCACGATCCGAAGGAAATCTGAAAGACGTTAGTACGGACAAAGGGAGGACGACCGAAAACGCGTACCATTCATAGATGCACGGGGTGAGAAGATGCGCGGATGGATCTTGACAGCGCGAAAATCTGTAGCTGTGAAGGAATGGTTAGCTCGGCGGAGTGTATCTGAGGACATGGGATTCACCTGCTATGTCCAAGCCCCTCCGAGTTCATTCCCTCCCTGCTATACCTCGTCGTCCATCCATCCTGAGTCTTCCTTGCTCACCGGACGTCAATACATCTTGGCGACGCATAGCACGAATCCAGATTTAGGCAGACCGACATAGTGCCAGCACCAATACTGACGCGTGACGGGATGGGAAGCTTCGAAAGAGCGGGAGGTGCGCACGAAGCCGAATCTTGTGTTCCCGGTACCAGTGCTAAGTCTAACCAGCAAGGATCAACACAGAGACGAATCGATGGAAGGGAATCCTACTAGGTTGAGCCGCATACACCAATTGGTCCTGCCATCTGGCACTATGATGCTGTGTATATCACCTAACCTGCGAAGATGTCTCGCTGCGAGCACGTATGTGTTATATGATACGACGTACCGGCTAAGAACTCCTAATACCCTTTTTCCTGCTAAATGAACTATGAGGACACCACAGCAGTCCATTAAGATGATGAGGCGAAATCCCGGGTTCCCACTGTTTTCTCCGATATCAGTCAGAGAGAAGAATTTATCAGAGTGGATCCTACGTACCTGGGCTGAGCCTCTATCGACCACATGCACCTTTCCGGCGCACTGGAAACGCCAGCGTGCGCCGTCCGCAACAAGGATGGCGATGTTGAATGGTGATATCACCTGGCCTGCAAGGCCAACTGTCTCGTTGCGCACATACGGGATTTGACGCAACGTACCAGATCAGAGCCTCCTTATACACTTTTCCTGCGTCATTGTTAACCCTAGAAACAAGGATCTGTTTATGCGTCAATGAATAGGAAGGGGAACTGAGGTCAATAGCTCACCTGAGAAAAGGTATAGCCATAAGAATCGCGTAGCACCAACGAGAGCTGGTGTTTGTCACCTGCGCGCGCGTCGCCGTCGCGTTAGAGAGGCCATCTACAGCAGGCGAGGGCATTGAAAGATCGAAATTCGGAAGATTCGAGGGAAAAGACGCGTTAGATGATGGTGGTCAGGACGATGGACGAGGTGTGGGATTTTGACTCCGTTTTAGGTTCCCGCTGTCTGTCTGGATCGCCGGTCTTGACATGTTGATGTGGGTGCAGGAGCAGATGAAGAGTAAGGACTCTCATGTTCGTGATTGAGACGGCAGTCGTTCCGTAACGGTTCCGAGGCTATCTTCATTTTTGTTGGTGATAGAACTAAGATTCCATGAGCTTTATACAACAGAATGCTAATCCCGTCGACGTACATTATTTTGATGAGCAAATGAGTGTTGACTTTAAGCGAGAACCGGGTTGCTTGATACCCAGATCTGCGACCATAAGACCCACGGGTTAAAGCCGTAGCACTCTCGTCTTGCAAATGAGTTGGATATTCGACGGTACCTCGACCTTCCACAGGCAGTCTGTACGTTGGATCGGGCCCGATGCCACGGCTAGCATAGGAAGATTCGTCAGAGACGCCTCTTCTGTGTTGATGGATTTGGTACAAGAATGAAGCCATTAGATTTGGGACCAGTAAACACCATTGAAGCGATAATTTATAATTGGGTCCGTAAGACTCGCGATGGCGACGGAGTCATGGTCTTCGCAGGATCAGGTGGAAGCGGTGCCGCTTGGACAAGTTACAGTCGCTTGGAAAGATTTGGCGGGCAACCGCCACGGTGAATGTATCGATGTCGTGGATACGAGGGTACCAGCGTTCGTTCGATTGTCCATACAAGCGTATAGGCACGAAACTGCCTGAGAATGAGCGAAGACATCCACACAGGCTGAAAATATGCTCACCGTAGAGCAGCGGCTCATAGCGTAGTCGGAACTCGTCCCTTTCGGCCTCCATGTTGGACTGCGCCTCTCGGATACCGCGACTGCATCAAACAAAAATGGCTGAAGTCGCGCCATTATATCACAACTTCATAGACGTCTTCGTATCAGAGACATATTTCTAGCTATCATTACCAGATGGCAAGATAAAATGTACCTTTTCTTCTCTCAGAGTCGATTTCTCTGCTAGATCGAGGCAAAGCATAATACTTGAGTCGGTCATAAGGGCGCCAGACCTTGTCGATGTGTACGTTAGAGAAAGTGGCGCCGTCGTCGAGGGTGATGATAGTACGAGTCGAAGAAACGTGAGCAGCGTGGGAGCTAATGACCACAAACAACCTTGACCTTGTACCACCACTATCGCCATCGCCAGACTCACCCAGTACTAAGACCAGGCTTGGGAAAACTGGCACGTGACCGTTGAATTCGGGTAATCGCAGGGCCGGTGGCCCGTTGTTCGTTTTTCAACCTAAGTCCGTGAATAAAGCTTGCTCGTCTGTACCCTCCACCGTAGGATGTTGTGACGCTAAAGGATCACCAATTCCTGAATCTTGAATGTTCTGATAGATTGTTTGTTTCTCCTTCCAAATGACCAAATCTGCCTCCAACTCGTACTCGTACTCAGTGGAATAAATATACGCAGGTGTAGACTCAATGTGCAACATATTCTAATAGGTGTAATATATGGATATGAAAGATAGTTATATTTACCATTTCCAAATGTTTTTAAGGCACATTTATTCGATAAGAGTCTAATGAAAAAGGTCACAAACTCCAAGCTTCCATCGCTAAATCCGGGAAAAATGCATAAGGGTTTACATCCGAATATCATCGGCACAAGGTCGAGTGATCGGTACAATTTGGAATAATATTACAGCTTGCCTTATATTAGATTATGGGGCCAGGTCCACTTTGATAATCTGTATAATCTATCAGCATCCTTACATGGGATTACGGGGATTACTTGACATGATAATAGCTTGCAAGCCCTCATCAATAAGCAGAAGCATCCTCCTTATTTCCTTGCATATTACAGACCATTCATGTGTCGAAAGAGTATGTTAACCAATATATTATCTATCTAGGCGAACTGTACAATACATGTCCTGAGTATATGATTACCGAATCGTTCGCCTATCCTTGAGCAGACCCAAACACTGCTTTGAAGCATTGATGCCCTCATGGCACCCAAGAGATAATGTCTCGTCATTGAATGCAATATGGCACCTACATGGCGTTTGTTCAGCAACAGTCATGGGCTATGAAAACAAAAGCACATACCCAACATCCCGAAAACATTAAGGAAAAGGCTACATAGAGTCAGTCAGTACAAGATAAGATAAGACAGCAAAGGTCAGCAGCCAGTTAAGCCCAGTCAAATATCATAGCACCCATAGCCAGCAGCCTCAGTTTAGTAGTGTCGTAAAAGATCCTTGTTGGACACTGAATCCTAGAAAACATTGACCCTGGTGCCAGCTCGGTCTGTTCATCCTCGTCCTAGGTATGGCTCTCATATATGGTCCTCCTTGAAGGTGGTTTGGGCCGCTCTTGGGTCTTGACGGTATCATCGATGTTGACAGCACCGAGGGATGATGATGGGAAGAGACAGAAAGTAAGGAACAGACCCGAGTTGATATCAACAAACAAACACGTGAGTGATTGATTGCGGATTGCGTGCTTTCACTGTTTCAGCTGCTTGTGGGCCACTCCACAAATTTATCTAAGTCCAACTTCCTCTCTTGGATACTCCACTTTCATCCTCTGGGAACGATAATCATGGTTTTAGTGACCATGTCATCTACAGGAATCATGAAGGGCTTAGTTAAGTAGGTCCCTGGCAGTGTCAGTTGAGTGCCACTGTCAATGGTCAGGCTCTGGTCAACAAAATCTTCAGGAAGATGCACTGCCAGTGTTGCCATTGTGCCTTTTGGCGTCTAGGACATAAGCAGTACAGGATAACACAAGTGGACCAATAATATTTATTAATTATGCTAACAAGTGTGTCATGCCTGTTCAAACTGTACAATGATTTAGGAGTCAAGAGAGGTACTTATGCATACACAGCTGGGTGGCGATTATTTTTGGATGGTCAAAATAGAATCAAAATCCGGGAGCAGGATTTTGGGCGAGGCAAAATCCTTTCATATTTCCTTATTAGGGAATTCCCTGGATTTTGACTGAGTTAAAATCTGGTAAAATCCGACATTTCGCACATTGATTCTATTTTGACTCGCTCAAAATAGTTGCCCCCCAGCTGTGATATATCGCAACTTCAACTTAATTCTTCTGATACAATATAATCTGCTTGTAAGATGGTACACAGATCATAATCTGAAATGAGCCTGACGACCCGTATTGTAAGGTCATATAATGCCTTGTGCGTTGCTGTCACCCTAATGACCAATTGCAATCCATGTAATGACATATTACTTTTTCCTGGATTTAGCGATGTCCAGGCCGACAGAGTGGAAAGTGGAGCAAGCATCAAAAGGGTGATACAGGCTCCGAACTCAAAATTTTATCTCACATAATTCATGTTGCGACTTATTTTTGAACAACTGAGCTGTTCAGTTTGTGTTTATAGGGCAAAAAATCTAGGGTTGAACATTCTTCAAAGGGAAACTGTTATCTATTGAAGCACATCTATCAGAAAGTTTCAAGATTCAAGAACTGGTGATCCTGTAGTGTCGCAACATCCTATGGTGGAGGGTACAGACGAGCAAGCTTTATTCAGTACAGTCGAATCCCCCTTAACCCATAGCTCTCCTAACCCATAACTTCCAATACCCCATAGATTTTTGGTTCCACCAATTCCGTTCGCAGGTAAATGGGTACTGTAACCCATACATCACCCATACCCAATACCCCATACCTTTTCATGAGTCTGGTAACCCATAGATTGTGTCGGCCCGGACATATTTTTGGCTAAAGGTTGTCACTTTTAAGTAATTGTGACAATGGCAAACTCAATACGGGTCGGTGCCGAGAGATCTATACCCCATATATCAAAGAACAAGGGAGAATTTATCACCGGAGATTGCCGGAGATTGCCGGATACTGCCGTCCTCTGTAGCCGCACTTGCCAGACCATAAATTTAGGCCGAAAACAAGTATCAGTGCGGGTTTTCTCAGGTTTACTCTTGCAAGGGTCCGATACGTCTAGGTATGGGACAAGAATTTGAAGGAAAAAACGAGGTCGACAAATTCTATGTTACACGTGATGCTCTTGCATCCCATACTCTCCAATAACCCATAGCTCCGAGGGTCCACCGAACGCTATGGGTTAAGGGGGATTCGACTGTACGACGGACTTCGGGTTGAAAAACGAACAACGGGCCACCGGCCCTGCGATTACCCGAATTTAACGGTCACGTGCCAGTTTTTCCCAAGGGTCTTACTGGGTGAGCCCTATGGCCACCACTGACACGAATGACGAGCTCAAGGTACCAGTACGCTACCCTCGCAGTCAAGTCTTCTCTTTCCGTACCTCCTGCGGCTGAAACTAAGCCGTCCGCTCCGTCATGAAAATGGCTGTCTAATTGTCGATATCTACTAATCACTGACAGCATCTACTCCAGTCAGTCTCTCCTCCACGACGACCCCCCAAGTTACGGTCACAGGACCCTCCGCCTCGTCACTCCTCCCTCGACCAAACACCATCCAGGCCAATAGCAGCTCATGCCCGTCGACATCTCTCCTCGCACGCCCACCTTTCCGCAGATCCTTTGCTCTCCGCACGCGTCGTCTCTCAACAACTCGGTCCGCTTCCTGTATTTCACTTTAGCCTCAGTCAAAAGACATCATGCATTATGCCGTGACGTACCACATGAGCGATGAATTGAGGCTGCCAACCGTAAAGCCAAGCACGTCCTCTCCACCCGTACCCGCGCGCCGTTCAAGCGAACGATGACATGAAATCACAAAGCACGAGAATTATATTGAATGCTAATGCTACTTGAGTACAAAAAGTAATAGACTAGCAACCATGAAGTGAAATAAAAGTCTTAGTTATGAAAAAATGCTCCAGGGAAAAAGCACATAAGACTAAGAACAGTACCTCATACGATCATAATTTCTCTGTACCAACCTCCGAAGGTATGTGCCGCCACTTGAATGAGAAGGGTTCTTTTCCGTTCGTGCCATAGCCTCGCATTATCTCGTCCTGACCGCGAGTGAATAGCCCTAGCTCTAGAAACTTGGACGTCAGGGCGGGAAGAACCGGGGGAGAAAATAGACATACCATAAGCAAAGTTCGCCGCGACTCGTCACCGCACACCACTTCGGGGACTTCCATTTTTTTATTCAGTCACAACGGGGATGGGGAGGGCGTCGAGCTTCAAACTTCACATCTTGAAGGTCGACGTGATGCCTCAGAAATGGTTGGCACCAAAATACCATGGTATACATAGCTCCCAAACCAGTTTCAGTGGGAAAAGGAAGCCGAAGCCGACATTGATGGCATGGACGTCGCAAATCAAAGTTCACGAGCTGAGGGAACAGTTACCTCGGCAATATCCATTATAACGTTACCTTCCCGCACGAAGAAACATCTGCAAGGATGCGATTAACTGAAGGGATCAGAAGACGAAGAAGGTAACATAGCATACATCTTGCGCGCTTCCGGCTTGTGAGCGTAATCGATGTTCTCGACGATCCTGCATACTGTGTGATTAGCGGAAGACGTTGATGCACATGATTGACAACGTACCTCGAACCTGATCAACGTCTCGCACCTCGCTCCCAGCCAGAAGAATGGTCGAGCGACCTCAACGTTAACATCGAAATGCTCGCTACTTGTAGCTTGTACCGCCGACCTTGCCTGGCTGACTCGCAGTGGGTGTCGTAGAGCGCATGCGGCGTTCAGAGCATGGTCGACGATGGTCTTCTCCACATTGCACGGCAACCCAGCCTATCAACTCTTCCCAGCTTGTGACATGCCAGCTTCGTCGTTCCAAGCGTCCATACGGTATGTCGGCACAAAATTAGAGCCGCCCTTCCGGCATCGACTGAAAGAGCGAACACCTGTCGCATTGATGTCACTTCCAAGATCAAGGCTTCACAAAGAAAGACGCGCTTGTCTTCCCTCCAAACTCGTCCTCCGTGCCGTCTTCATGGATCCGTCGCTGAAAATGAGAATATCACACAGACCTCGTTGCTTGACCCGTGCGCGTGAGGCATACACCGTCGGCAGAGGGAGGATGAGACCTAGGAGAAACGATTGAAGACGCGAGAACGCGAGAACACGGCTGCATTCAAAAGATCCTGTACTAATGTCGATGGAAGGAAGATGAAGCACGGACATAGCTGACGTCCACGGCGCGAAATGGGGTCCATAGGCTGAAGAAGCGATTAGCAGAGGACGCGGGGGCAGAGAGTCGACGACGTACCTGAGAAAACCACACGCTGTTCTTCTCTGCGAGTCGAGCGAGATATCACACTGAGTTTGATTTTGATATGGAATGATATCAGCTTCTAAAGACGATGACCGAGTGCAAAACACGTACCTCTCACGCTAGAAGACAAAACCTGTGCCGCCCAATACCCTTTTCGTCGAACACGTCTCCTCCATAATGGTCCTGCTTGCGAATTTCGTCGATAGCGTTGTACAGTGGGTCGCGGGCGACGGCCATTCCTGGAAAAAGTGCGTGAGAGCACGTACGACAAGGGCGGCGTGTCGTGGGTGGCATGGACAGCAAGGGTATCCTCTCCTCCAAATTCCCTTTGTGCCTTCCTGCTTGATCTGAACATCGTGTCAAAAATCTTAGTACCGGCCAGACTTGTTCGTGAGGACGCTGTCGCAAGGAGAAGAATAGGGCCTGATGGAGAAGGGATTTTAGCACGAATTGACTGAACAGGGAATGCCTTACCTAAAACCCACTCCTCACTCTTGTGTAGCAAACCATCCTTTGACAAGATAAGATCTAAGAGCGTCCATCGTAGTCCTGGTCCCATATCTTGTGGCTGAGGCTGGATCATTGCATAGAAGGGATCGGAGCGGGATGCCTTCATAATGGACGCTTACAAGCAACCGCCGAGCTTGGAGTAAAGCTTGGGTGGTATAGACCAATCATTGTAGAGCCTACAAAGGCGTCAGCGATGGTACCGGTAAAGAGAAAGCCTTACTTGCCTTACATCACCCGCACTCTTAACAGATGCCAAGACCAGAGTCCCGACTTGTTATGAGTGCTATAAACCATAGTGCACATTAGTTAGGACTACGGGTGAAAGAAACATTGACATGCCTTGTGTATCGTTCGGTTCACCAAGAAGCTATGGAAAAAGTGAGACAGATACCGATATCGGCAGCATACTTCGTACCATCGTACACCCCTATCCGAGGCAACAAGTGACGAGTCGGGAAAGCCTAGCGTTGACATCTCCCTCGCTTTGCAGTACTAGGCTATCAAGACGACAGTGTGAGCACGTACAGTGACACCTATCATGGTGGCTGCCGGGAGAGAAAGATGGTTAAGCTGGGAGGTGATAAAACCGTCGACTACGTACCTGATCCCAGGCGTGTCTCCATACTGAGGCTACGGTAGTCGGCGAGCGTACTATTAGAAGCCATACTTTCGAAAGCAAATAAGGCAATGAAAGCGTACCACAATTCGAAGAACTGAAAGAAAACATGTCAAAATGTAGACTATCGAGGATAAAGCTTTAGCTTACTTGGGAGAATTCTTGGGCGGGCTTGTATGGTTAACGGATACCTTGATACCGAGTGAGACCCGGAGCTACCTAAAGGCTAGGGTTTACGTCTCCTTCGCTTCGCAGTACCAGACTATCGAGACAAGAGCATTAGCCTGTACAACGATGGAAACCCTACGGATTACTTACCTGGGTGTACAATCCTCGAGATGCAAGTCTTAATCTTGCAGCTCAGACACCTTGACGACGGTGTGACCGCCGTGTACCTAGAGAAGAAAACTGCTAAGCCAGTAGGAGATATGATACCGTTGACTACGTACCTAAGCACAGACGCGTCTCGATACAATCGAATGGAGGGGCTATGGTAGTCGGTCGAGGGTGCCATTGGAAGCCAAGACCTGATAATTAAGCACGTCAGAATTTAGACTATCGAGGGTAATATTTTAGCATACTTGGAGGGAATGCTTGAGTGAGCGTGTGCAGTGGATGGATACCTTGATACCGGGTGAGATCGAGGTCTCGCCTATACGACATCATGAGCTAACAAGCATTGAGAGATACGAAAGAGTTTACCATTACCCCCATACCGATATCCAAGCTCCCGTAGGTTCGACGGCAAATTCTCGCTGCAGAGACAGAGCAAGGTAATTTTAGCTTGCGACGCAGGTATTAGCTATACATGTACCTGGTGTTTCGGGCTTCAGTACCAACGGATGTCGATGATAGCTTGTCGAGGTCAACGGAATACGCTGGAGAGAACAGTAATCTGCGATAGGGTGATGGCTTACCACGGATGCAGGACTCGGCTATGAGGAGTCGACTGGTAAGAGAAAAAAATTAAGAGAATGTACACTGAAAAGGCTTACCTTTCACTGAGCAGTGGCTTGAGAGTGCTAGCGATAATCTACGAAGCATCAGGATGAAAGAAGACAAAGATATGTAAATAGCAGGGAGCTCACTTTCGTTGACGATTCGCTTCATGGTGTGGTCGTGGTTGAGATCAAAGGGAGAAATTACCTTGCTGGAAGTAAGGTCTACCCCCAGTCACAGGTTTCCTCATCCGACTCTGCAAAATGTAAATATGTGTAAATAATAGATCTCCGGCAGCAACGGCATTGGGCTCGCTACTGATGCTTGTGGGTCGGTCTGAGAAAAAATTAAAAAGAAAAGAAAAAGAAAAAGAAGAGAGAGAGAGAAAGAAAAGGGAAAGGAGGAAAGTTTCAGAAGACCTAACTGCGAATTCTAAAATAATTTTTGAGTGTCAGAAACGCGAAGTCAAAGAGGGTGGTGAAAAACGGCGCTCTGTGGACCTTTCTGATGCCCGAGGCACAGCCACATCAAGCGGCAGACCTGCCGTTCAGTAGCGGATTCATTAAACACAAGGGATGCATTCAGTCTCTGGTGCTCGAAATTTTAATTCAAGTTTATTCATGCACATAGAATACACCCTAAATTTTTCGGGCCCTCCGGGCAATTAAGTAATTTGTGGGCCTTTTGCGAATCGTAGCAGCCAAGTTGCTACTGACCGGAGTTTGAAATTTCAGCCAAATGCGGTTCACTGCCGCGGTGATTTATCGGTGCTCGCTGTCGCAGTGAGAGCATTCAACACCGACTGGCTGTCGGCACCTTCAAT
The DNA here is from genome assembly GCA_030407065.1 of Armillaria nabsnona. Classification (NCBI taxonomy): domain Eukaryota; kingdom Fungi; phylum Basidiomycota; class Agaricomycetes; order Agaricales; family Physalacriaceae; genus Armillaria; species Armillaria nabsnona. Next base: position 879,053 of record JAUDQA010000021.1, read on the forward strand.
TTAGATCTTGCTTGAGGGTAATTTACAGTAAATGGACTTTTGATATCAGAAAATTTTCTCCTCGCGAGACTGAAGCCATTTCCTTTCATGGATAAAATAAAGTAAAAATTATGGCCTCGAAATGAGGGAGATTCATAAATATTCAAGTACTGAGGATATAATCACTCAAAGAGATCTCTGGCAAATATCTGGCTGTGGTAGAGAGCAGGAGGCAGCCAGTGCAACAACTATCAGTTGCGAGACCAACGGCATCACGCCTCAAGCGGGAAAGTCCGGCATAATTCCGACTCAGTTCAAACTCCGGTCGGTAGCAGTTGCTATCAGTAGCGACCCCCAAGCATGAGTATCGAGCCCGGCATTGGGCAAGCGTCAACAAGCATGCACTTCGGATTTGTCGTTTACTGTCTTCCATTGCTTCACAATCACCAGGACAGTCGTCTGTCTTATTTCTATTGCTACTACACAGGGTTCGCCGGAAATCATTTCGAATACGTCCCCCCAAGAGTCCAGAATAACATCAATAGCTCTACGGCCCTCGAACGAGGCAGCCCAGACGAACTACTTACCCCCAAACGACTCACCGCTATACTGGACGTTATTCAGAGCGATTCTCACCACCATCAACCCCTGGTACGCCCAGTAGCGCGTCAGTCCGTTCCTCAGCACAATAGCTACCCGTACGAAATTCGCTCCAAACTACGATATTCAAGGCACGAAACCACGCCAGGGACATAACAGCATTGATAATTGGACGAAATCTGCGAGCGTTGGGCTGCATACACGCCCAGAAACCCTACCAGGAGCTCAATGACAGTAGTGGCGGCGTGCTAAAGTGTCAGAGATGTTTGGGTGTGAATTAGTGGTGCTGGCCCCTAACGTGCGCATGAAAGGCTGGTATTGGGAGTAACAACACGAGACTACGAGCAGGAAGGGAGGAGAAAATATTCACATGCCAACGGCCAACGACGACGACAATGGCGCTCTTTTGGACCTAAAATTACCATCCAATGGCACGATGGATGCCCTAAGCAAATGGCAACATCTCCACCGACAGAGTTCCTGCTGCTGCCCCCTCGTCCAAGACCAAGATTAGACGCTCGGTCTCCATAGCATCAACAACACTTTTACATTGGAGAAGTTGTCACGTCCCACCATGGGCATTGTATCTTGATCTCGAGTCGCACGAAAGCCTTCGATGAGATGCTAAGCTTAGATTCCGGCGTCAGACTCTTACCAGTTGGTGATAGGTGATGCCATAACCCTGCCAGTGGTATACATTACAAACGAAACATGCGCAGTTGAACACTCCAGATATAATTTGGGTAAGTTTATGCTCGACTACATTCATCATTATCGCCTATTTTCGGGTTCACGTATCAGCCCACGAACTACTTGAGGAGGACTCGACTTGCTATGGTTGCGATGACCCCCGCTTTATCAAGAAAGCATTGGGCTGCATACACGTCCAGAAACCCTACCAGTACGTTAGGTATATACTAGTCTCCCGTAGGCAGACTCTCAAATCAAAGACAGTCGAGATTTGAGGTATATACGGTGTGTAACGGGTATCTAGTATGTGCAAAATGGTATGTGGATGTTTGTTGAACTATACAATGTGGTTTCCCGAGACCAAGGTACCTGTGCATATCCGAAAACACTGCCCATCTACATACAACAATATCCAGCAAGGTCACCTCGCCCCGGCACGCGGCGAGCACTTGTGCAGAAAAGGAAATTGATGGCGGTCACGAGACCACAGCCATCCACCCCGACAAACTCGACGACGAGGCATACAAGGACGAAGGACGCGCCAAAGAAACATACCTCATATTTATAAATTTTGCGTAGGCTTGGATACTTCATACCCCCTTGCTGGTATATCATTCCATGATCGGATATTGAAACCCACGCCCTCTGAAAATTGGAAGATCCAAGAAACAGATCCCGGGCTTCGACGGCTGAATGGGTTTCTTACATCGTTTTCGGACCTAGGGCATCCAATATTGCATGTCAAACAACACGAGCCGTTACGGCCTGAATTCCGCTGCGTTCCACGATTGCGTTACGAATGTCATCCAGGCAACAGAGCTGATGGAACATGGAACATGGATATGGAAAAGACTTGCTCAGGTGGTCCAAGAACAATCAATCCGTTCCTAGGGAAAAGCGTCTCCCATTCACTATCTGCAGCGGTAGTAGTAGGTACCATTCAGCTGGTAGTGAACGGAATCTTCGATGAATGCGCAAACACTACGCAAGCACCTCCTCCCCACTTGCTGCGATCCCAGCTAAAATGCTTGTCAATTCTTCTACCGTGTTCGCCTGGGAGGTAGGCTATCATCATAGGCAGAGGAGTCGCAACGGTTTAGTATCGGTGTGGTGTATGCGGGTAGTTGAAGTGCAGCGTTATCAAGGAGTACGACGATCACAACCTGGCCTGCAAACTCGACAGCTCATGGCATACCAGCGCCACCATTCCATTGAATCTTAACCTGCCATTTCGAGAACCGTGAAAGGAGGCGGACCATGGGAGAAGCGTCCTGGAAATATCCATAGAAAGGATGAGAGGCGATGTTGGGGGAGAGGATGGCGCAGAGCCTTCCGCGTCGTGAAGGACGACTTTTTCCCTCAAAAACGACTGATGACACAGGTAGTACCGCAGTGTCTATAGACTCTGAACCGATTTCAGGGGGAAAGGGAAAGCGATTCGAAAGTATCGCGGATATGGATGGTGACTACACGGATATGGATGGTCAAGTTCGTAGACTGAAGGAACGGTTAATCCAGTACGTCGGCGCGAGGACTCTGCGACGTACTTCGTAGGACTATCCTTCTCCATGAACAACCGGCCGAAGAACGGTACAAAGCAGCATTAACTGCAGTAGACGAGGTCAGAAAAGGATGGAGCTGATGTTGTACACCTTACCGTCATTTCGATGCCATCAATGATTCCGATAACCCTTCACGCAGCGAGATTGGGAAAAGATGACAATGCAGACCCGACGACATACCTCGAACCCATGCAAGCTCCTCCTCCAGATTCCAGTTGCGACCCCAGTATACTTTAGAGAATAGCCAAGCAACCACGATACGGAAATGCTCGCTAGCTACACCGCCGAGCGCTGCCTGATTGGCTGTGAGCTTATGTAGGGTCGATGGTCGAGATTCAGAGCATGGTTGTCGATAATCCAATCCTCCAAACACCTGCGCGACGGCTTGAGATATGAAAACTTTGACGTCGTGGTCGCCGGAACAGAATGTAGGCGCAAAGTTGGAGCTGACCTCAGGGAAGGGATGCCGCGGTAAAAATGTATAGCAATCTAGTGTAGTGATGTCAACCACAAAATTCAAGGGCTCCGCAAACAAGACGTACCCAGTGTCCTCCGTGCCGACAACGACATTGGTCCCGGATGCCAAAAATCGTGATAGTTGCGTATGCCGAAAGAGGCAATCCAGTGCTCTCTATCCCAACAGCCTCGTTTCTTGATAGAGCACAGCCAAAGAGGAATCGAAGGCCACATTGACGCCAGTCACACCATCGTGGTCGTCCCATCCATCTCTCTTGTCAAAGACGATACGTCGTCTCAACGCAAAATCGGTACGACATGCTAGCGTCGTTGCGGGAACAGGATAAACGGTTAGCGAAGGAAGGATTTAGCATCTATTGAACAGATTGGAACGAGGATGGACATTGGAACGCAGAAGGGAGAGTTGCCGACTTGCCGGACTCGCGTTCTTTCCCAAAGAGTAATCGACTTCGGCCCGGATTTCGTGCGTTCACTTCGCTGTTTTCCTTCACTTTACTCGCCCACGGTGTTCTGTCCCTACGGCCTCGCATCAACGGTGCGAACTCACATGCAAGACCGTGACAAGTGATCCGATGGGAAGTATCGAAATGAACTTGTGGCCTACGAGGCCAAGTATGACCGACTCGCGTATTCTTCTGAATACGCACTCAGTCGTCTCAGCGACGTGGAGAACAACTCCTTAGCGTCAGATCTAGGTGAGTTGTTGATGCTCACTTTCCTTGTCTGTGGCTAACACACTTTTACATAGATTCGCCAGCATCCTACTCCCGATCACCAACACCAGTCTCAGCCTCAATACAGAATTACGCCAAGACGATGGATGCGAGCGAGATGCGGGAGTGTACGGACTGCGCTCGTGGGCTTTGGGTAAGGCGTTTACTATTCAGTCGATCCCCGAGCTAAGGGCCTTTTTCTTCTCACAGGCCTTGTCTTTCTTTCTCATGTCTGCATCACGAATATGTCGAGCTGGTACCACCATTCTGAAGATCGAGTCGGCAGAACAGGAAGGCACACCGGGGATTTGGAGGAGGTCCCGCCGCCCCTGTCGTACTTTGCCCAGTCGCCCGCCACCCACTGTACCCGAGCAGGACCGTTATGGAGGTGACGTGTTCGGTACGGGGCGGCGCGGGTCTTGTCTTCTAGCATGAGAGGTACGTGCCTTGCGCTCGGGTTATTGTCTTTAGAAGCTGACATCATTCCAATCGTATATCAGTATCACAGAGAGGACCAGGGTGTAGTTTTCCGAGGTACGTTGTGGATTCTCTACCCACGCGTCCTCTGCTAACCATTTTTAAGTCTTCAGCTTATGAACCTCATCTTGCGACGTGGACACCAGCCACGTCCGTGGTACGTTGCTTATCTTTTGATTAACCTTCCTTTCATTAACATCAGTACAGGATCTTTTGAATACAGCCATGTTCTCGCGTTCTCGTGTCCTCAACTGTTTCCGATCAACAGTTTCTCCTAGGTCCTGTCCTCCCTCTGCTGACAGTGTCTACCTCACGGGTCAAGCAACGAGGTCTGCGCGGTATTTTCATTTTCAGTGATGGAGCCCTGAAGACGGTATGGAGGACGTGTTTGGAGAGAAGAAACGTGCGTCTTTTTCTGTGGAGCACCCTTGACCTTGGAAGCTGACATGGACATCGTTACGACAGGTGTATGTCCCTTCATCCGATGCTGGGAGGGCGGCCCGAACTCTGTGTTGACATCCCGTATGGACGTATGGAACTGGCGGTCGCGGAAGAGTTTAGAGGCTGGGTAGGAGGGTCATCGTCGACCGAATTCTGAACCTGCATCCGCATTTGCCATGGCTCATTGTGAGTCAGCCAGGCAACCTCGGTGGTACAAGTAGCGAGCATCTCGATGTTGTGGTAGTTCGACCATTTGCTGGCGGCGAGTTGACCGGGTTCGAGGTACGTTGTCGAGTCTGTCTATCAACGACTTTCGCTAATTATACAGTGCGTAGGATTGTTGAATTGCGTGAACAGGCCCCAAGGCAAGGTGTATGCTATGTTATCTCCATCTTTTTCTGTACTGAACCTCATTCTTCAGCTCATACTGCGTCGCGTCCTTGCAGCCGTTTCTTCGTGGGGGAGGGTAGCGTTACCAAGGACGTCGCCGAGCTAACTGTTCTTTTAGTCTATGAACTTTGATTTGCGGCGTCCATGTCATCCATGCCGGCTTTGCGTTCCTTTTCCTACTGAAACTGGTTTAGCACCTATCTACACGACCGTATATGGTGTCAGTCATTTCCGAGGCACAAAGTCGACCTTTAAGATGTATAACTCGACGCGCTCCCCATCCCCGTTACGGCTGATCGAACAAATGTCCTCGGGGTGATGTACGGTGACGAGGGGGGCGAACTTTGCTTATGGTATGTCTTTCTTCCCCGACTCTTCCTGCGCTGATGTCCAAGTTCTTAGGCCCAGGGCTATTCACTCACGCGAGCCTTTGGAGTGTCAGACCCCCAACAGCAAGCTTCAGCTCTCTCGTTGGGACAGCTTAACCAGAGAGTGTACTCGGCCACGGCACGAGCGGAATAGGCCCCTTCTCATTTAAGTGGCGGCACATTCCTTCGGAGGTTGGAACGCGGAGATTACGATCGTACGAGTTACTGCTCGTGCTTTTCCCCGTTCATAACTAAGACTATTTTTATTTCACTTCATACTTTCTAGTCTATTACTTTCTGTATTCTAATAGTATTATCATTCAATATAATTCTCCTGCTCTGTGATTTCATGTCGTCGCTAACTTGAAGGACGCGCGGTGGAGGACACGTGTAGGGAGCGAAGGATCTGCGGGAAGGTGGGCGTGCAAGGAGGGTCGTCGGCGGGCACGAGGTGTGATTAGCCTGGATGGCACTTGGCTGAGAGAGGAGTGACGCGGAGACGCTGTCAATTAGTAGGGTCAAGAGACGGCTTTGATGCGTAGTGGCAAGGGACTTTTGGGCGACGTTAATGGCCTTGAGCTCGTCATTCGCGTCAGCGGTGGCCATGGTGGTACAAGGTAAGGATTGTTTCAATTTGTGATCGTTAGCTCCCACGCTGCTCACGTTTCTTCGACTCTTACTATCATCACCCTCGACGGCGGCACCACTTTCTCCAATGTGCACATCGGCAAGATCTGGCGCTCACTCCGGCCTTCTACTGAGTAAAATCATCTCAGAGCATCTCGTCACGGCCCTTCGATTTAGTGACGAAGCTTTGCAGAATTTACTCCCTCGACATCTTCCGCTTCTCCAACATCGCAGGTCTCTCTCGCCATTATGACAGTCTCAGCCTCGATATCGGACAGGAATGCGCCAACACGAGATGCGGGAGAAGTGGGCAGATGTAGCGAGGAGTGGGTTTTTGGTAAAGCGTTCACTCTCCAGTCAATCCGCGCGCTAAACGCCTTCTCCAAGGCCTCATCCTTTCTTCGTCTCGCAGCAGTAATGCAACTCATTGACGTCAAGCCAGTACAAATATTTTTTGGGTCGAGTCGGCAGACAATGTTCAAGCACACGGACAACTCTGGGCGGTGGAAGGAGAAAATATTTCAACCCTCAAATAGCTGTCAATGTCACCCACGACCTGCCGCCTCAGCTCGGGAATGCCCGTTCAACGTCTCGACCACCGCCTACCGTGCTAAGCCGTCGATGATTCACGGCGAGGAGGACCTTGGAGGACCGTCATGGAGGAGACACGTTCGGCAACACTACGGGGAAGGGCAGGTCTGTCTTTTGGCATGAGAGGTATGTACTCTGCATCCGAGTCGTTGTCTTTTGAAGCTGACATCAAAACCAATACCAGTGTGATATCTCGCTCGAAATAAACCTCGCAGAGGAACGGCGTATAGTGTTACAAGGTACGTATGATCTATGGTGTTCTGATGTTCTCGTGGCTTCAACCACTTCTCAGGAATAGCATGATCTTCACTTCTCTTCTACTGCTTCCCCTGGTCTTCGATGCTACGGGTCGCCCGAACAACGTCTATATTACATAGTACGTGCCTCTATAGACTATGCGTTCACCAGGACCTCAGCTAAAGCTCGCTCATAGGGGAACCGCACCCAAAGTAGATCTGCCTATTAGGAAGCTAATTAGCGGCAGTCTGTTAGGCTAGATACAGGGTTGACTTGAAGAAGAAGGGCTGTTTACAAATTTTCAGCAAAGTCCGCGTGGGTTTATATTTTTCGGTAATCAAAACACGATCGATTCGATGAGCAAGCTGGCAGCGGATGTTCACACACCGGGCGGCAGACGACGGACTGGATAGCCGAGGCGGCAGGCTGGCGTGAAGGAAAACATTGTGCACGGGGTATCAGTCAGAGGTGATCCGACATTGGGCCTTTCGTGTGCTAATCTATCGATGAGGGTCAGAAAAATGGTACGGAACAGGGCGGGTAGCATGGCAGGTATGTGCTTTCAACTCGAGTCGTCTTTGGAGGCTGATATCATCTTAGATATCAGTGTAACCTCTCGCACGGAACGGGGTGTGCTTCTACGAGGTGCGTTGTTAACTACTCACGCATTCTCTGCTAACCGTTCCCTCAGCCTGCGAACCACAGTTTGCGGCATGGATGCTAGTCCTGTGCGTGGTACGTTCTTTATCCTTAACTCCCCTGCTTTCTGTTGAAATCTGTCCAGGATCTAAATACAGTGGTGATCTCACGTTCCCTTGTCGTCAATCGGCTTTCAGGAATGGCGTTTTTCTTTTTCTTCAATGTCGTTGGTAGCCCCGGCTACCTTCGTCGCCAGCAGTTCGCCCGGACGACCTCTATTGAATAGTCGCCTTTCGGGATGTCAGCTAAAGCTCGCGAACAGCTGGGCCCATACTTCAAGCAGACCTACTGACTGTCCTAGCCAATTGGCGGTAGTCATCGTTGGTTTTGAACTTGACAAACATCCAAGCAGACACCTTGTCAGCTGTGGTCGCTCGGCTATGTGCTGGGATCGCTTGCATCAAGTATGAATTATGTTCGAGGTATGTTGTAGAGTCTGTGCATCGACATTTTTTGCTAATCACGCTGGGAAAAGGATCATCGAGATCATGAAGGGTACTTATAGGCCCGACGGCAAGGTGTATGGCGTCGACTCCATCCTTTACTAGCTTTGTGTATTGCACTCATGCAATGCTGCTTCGTATCCTTGCAGCCGTTTGTGTGGAACGATAGTGTCCTAAAGTAGGTTGCCGATCCCTTGTGCTGACGTGCTGGACTAACTGTTCTTTCAGTTTATGAACTTTGGTTCGCTATCTATGTGCGTGGTACTTTTTTCCCACTGAAATTCGTTTAGGATCTACAATATCCGGTATTCTTGTGTCATCAATCGTTTCTAAGGGGAAAAAGTCGTCCTTCGAGATGCAGGAGGCCCTACCCGATGCCGTCCCCCATCCCGTTACAACCGAGGAAATAGAAACAATCGCCGTGGAATTCCTGGGTGATGTACGATATAGAGATATGCCTCGGGAGGGATTCTTGCTGATTGTATGTCCTTTTACGCCTCTCGTCTTCGTTCCTTCATTCCAACACATCGTCCCTAGGGTTAGCGTGAGTCTTTGGAGGCATGTCAGACCCACAACGGCAAGGTTTAGCTTCTCGTTGGAAAGGCTCAACGAGAGACTATGCTTGCCACGGCACGAAAGCCCGTTCGAGAATCGAGCGACGTCGCATACATTGAAATGGGACGTTAGAATCGTACGAGCTTTGACTGTTCGTAGTCTTGCGTGCTTTTCCCCTAGAAACGAACATTTCTTCAGGCTTTTTATTTTACTTCATTCTATTACTTTTTGTACACTATATAGTATCGTTATTTAATATAATTCTTTCGCTTTGTGATTCCAGGCGTGGTAGAGGTACAAGGTCAGGGTTTGTTGATCGGCAGCTCTCACGTTACCCACGTTTCTTCGTCTCTCACCATCACCATATTCGATGACGACGTGACTTTCTCCGACACACACATCCTTAACAAACACCGCAGGAAGTCGTGACACCCGTATGACTGACTCAAGCATTCTGTTGAGGACGCGCTCAGTCGTCTCAGCGACTTGACAAGCCGAACTGGACCCTTGGATTTCGGGACCGAGCATGGCTTGAAGCACAGGGATCTAGGAAAGGTGCTTTATCGTGCGACGGTGGATGATCGTGCAGAGGAGAGAAACCAACTCTGAGAGAAGAAAAGGTATGTTTTATCTTCAATGGTTACCAGGACTTGTATTTCTGACAGGGACCCTCCAGCATCCCTTCGCTATCAAGACTCCTACTGGCAGCCCAGCTCAAGTCACAATACGACAAACTTTTGGACCGGGAGCAGCGCGCACCTGCAATAGGCGAACGACACGACGGGACTTGAGGCCTAAGACAAGGAGGGGGATCAACCGAAATTACAGCACCGTCGATATTCATGTACGCGCCACGTTGATGCACTAGGACAGTCACCATAAGACGGTTTTCGCGCCAAACCTGGAGGTCGAAACTCAGCATCTGTCTCTCTTATCAGTGTCGTCGGTTCAAAGACCGCGACTCCGTCGCCGTCGTACGTCTTGCGGACTCATTGGTCACTTCAATCGCGCTTACTAGCAGTACCGTAGCTTCTTCAGCCCCAAGGTTAACAGCTACAGACTTTTACTCGCCCATCTCCCAACCCCCTTCCATATTTCAACGTAGCTTAAAACACCAACACCAACACCGTGAGACGATCAATCACAGAACCGATGACCTACACTTCCAAAAACTCCTATCCCGCCTTCTACGTACCATGAAGACCTGGATACAGCAACGCGACTAGTATTTGGGTCTGACCAGTCATCAAACCCTTTTACCATTGGAGCTACCACCAGCCCAACGTCCGGGTGCGAAGTCAGTGGGATTTCAAATCGTGGAGGAGATGGATGAGTGGTCGGCGTAGCGGGATGGAGACTGCCGTGGGGTGTGTTCGCGTTCTGAATGTCGACGTCCGAGACTCAGATCTTGGCGCCGCCTGTTGTACTTCTCCGCGTCCTCTCAGGAAACGGATATTACCATCCAGGGATAAGCGAACAAACTAAATCCCAGACACGACCACCATTCATACAGCATCGCTTTCTCATCACGTCCATTCACGTTCATTAGATATATCGGCTGACAAGGCAGCCCGCCACGCGCGTTTCGAACGAACATGGAAGGTCATCAAGCAGGAGCTGCTTGACTACATTACGGGCGAGGATACTGCCCAACGATGCGATTGAGTGGTACGAGAGGGTGAGAGAGCTTCACTGGAAAACGGAACCGAGCTCATCCTCCTGACAGAATCTCGACTACAACATCTTCGGAGGTAAACTGAACCGCTGCATGTCTGTCGTCGGCACCGCCAAGATAATCAAGGGGCTGACGGACGACAAGCACCTAAAGGCTGCCGTACTCGGATGGGCATCGAGCTCGTGCGTCCAACCTTCCGTATCTTCCTGTTTTTCCGTTCTCACCCGTCCATTCACAGCTCCAAACCTTCTTCGTCTAGGACGGCATGGTGGAATCATCGATCACGCGCCGAAGCCCTGCTGGTATCGCATCCCCAAAAGTCGGCGAAATCGTCGTCAACGACTTGTCCATGCTCGAAGCCGCGATATATGACCTTCTCAAGAAGCATTTCCGCGGGGAGAGCTACCTATGCTGATATTCCTAGAGACTGACGTTCCAGACGGAGATGGGCAGCTTATCGATTTGATTACTGCTCCGGAGGACGAAGTTGATTTGAGCAAGTTCTCACTGAAAAAGTGCGTACTTCCCTCCGCTGATGTCGCGCTTGTATTGACCGTTATATAAAGATATCCACAGATCGTGATGTACAACATCGCATACTACCCCTTCTACCTCCCTGTCGCCCTTGCCATGTACATGTTCCACGTCCCACAATCCTACCCCTCCGGGACCCAAACTATCGAGCCCTCCGCCCTCGCTAAATCCATCCTCATCCCTCTCGGCGAGTGCTTCCAGATCCAAGACGACTATCTCAACCTTTCCGGCACGCCCGAGCAGATCAGCACGGATATCATCGATAACAAGTTTTCGTGGTGCGGTGTGTACGCCCGATCAACGGAAGGTCCTCGATGAGAATTATAGGAGGAAGGATTCCGAGTGCGAGAGGAGGGTGACTGAGGTGGTGTTTGAGAACCCCGATGTGGATTTGAAGGAGAGGTATGGAGTATATGAGGAGAAGGTTTATAGGGAGCTTATTGCGATGATTGGGGAAATTCCGGAGGTTGAGGGTAAGAGCACGTTGAAGAGGATGTAAGAGTAAGATTTATTAGACCGAGTAGGAGATTTAGTGGCAGTGTAAGATCAGCTGTGTATCGCATAAGCCTGACTTGCCGCGCGTCAACACTTGACTAGAAACCACGACCACTCTCACAAGCATGGAGATTTTCCGTCGGAAACAGATCGTGCTCGGCGATTCATCTAGCAGCTCGTCGCTTGCTTTGTCGTCCTCAAACACGCCAGCCCAAGTTGCCGGATCTCCAGATAAGGGCAAACTCAGCAAGCTCTTCCGTCGAGGGAAACGTGGCCACACCGATACGACTGGCGATGTCGCCGTCACATCATCAGATAGCGAGGGTCCAGTTTTACAGTCGAACAAAAGCTCCACCACCATCTCCCATCCTCTCGCCAGTGCTCAGACTACGACTACCAAGGATAAAAATAACGTCGCCGATACCTCGTCTGGGAACAAGACCGCCAACGCGGCCGTGATTCTGGGGATCGTACAAGCCATCTGTGAGGTGCTGGACAAGGTGCCGTATGTCAAGGTAGTGACAGGACTGGCGAGTACAGCCATCACGATCATCGAGGTACGTCATCGTTTTGCAGTGAGATCGCTGTACTAATCCATATCTCGCATTACAGGCTGTCAACGCATGTAAGGGAGAATGGGACAAGGTAAAGGACAATCTCATTAAGGTCCGCGATATTATTTTTGAGTTCCGATATGGGCGGGACGATTCAGCGCCGCTGCCCGACACTGTCAAGGCAGCATTTCGAGAGCTCGCGAGCTGCCTGAGGGAGATTCTCGAGGCCGTGATACGATACCAGGACATGAGTGCGGGAAGGCTGGCGCTAGAGCGCAGCACCCTCAAGGCAGAAGCCACGTCGTGTGTCGGACATATTGATATGGCAGTTAAGGTGTTCCAGGTGCGTAAACTCTGTCTCTCCACTTGCTTTCAAACAATCCTCTGACTCATTTTTTGCAGATAAAGATCCATATTGACACACGCCTTGCTGTTGAACAGACACGCTTCACCGGGGAGCAGACATACCTTGCTGTGGAGCAGACACACCTTGCTGTGGAGCAGACACATCATGGTGTGGAGAAAATCCTCGCAACCATACAGCAGAGCCCAACTCCATCCTCATCCCTCAATCTTAATGTGCTTGCATGCCCTGCTCCAAGCCAATACTTCACTGGCCGTGAGGGCATCCTCCGGAAACTGTCAAGAATGCTTGCTGCACCTGTGGTTACCCTTTTCAGCACAAACAGGAACACACTTTCAGCTTTTGTTCACAGCTTTGATCACTCATCTAGGTCAGTAGTCTATTTTGCAGCATCATATTGGCTGACATGACTTAGATTTACTGCTATTTTCCTGGATGCGAGCTCAGTTGAAGCACTCAAAGCCATTGCACACAACATCAAGGCTGATGACAGTGCCCATCTCCCTTCCCTGCTCATTCTTGAGAATGTGGATGCTTCTCTGGAACTAGATCAATACCTTCCTTACTCTCTGCATAATCCCATCCTCATAACAAGCACCAACCAAGCTGTGTCCCACTTTGCTTCACCAGCTTGTGCGTTGGAGTTGCCTGATTCTGCAGACCAGCAGGCTGCTGATGACCTCTGTCAGTCCATTGAGACAGCTTTCATTCCTTTGCTACATGTTGTCACCATTGTGGCTAAGGGTGGAACTGGAAAGACACAGGTGGTGCTCAGATTTATTTCTGAGAACCTATCCAGGTAAGACTGTTGTATGTTTAGTTAACCTATGATATTGAGATACAATGATAGATTCTTGCATGTCTGGTTTTTTGATGCCACCTCTGATTCTACACTTGCTGCTGGCTTCAAGAAGCTTGGCAAAGCTGCTGGCATTGGTGAATCAGTTGATGATGTTCAGGATTTCTTGGGAAGGATGCATAGGGATTGGCTCCTCATTTTTGACAATGCAGATGATCCAGAGGTTGAACTAAGCAACTACATCCCACGGTGCAATCATGGCAACATTATCATCACCAGTCGTCTCACTGAGGTTAATCAAATAACATCTCCTGGTGCTCACCTTGACTTTTCAGACCTTGAACAAAGTGAGGCTATCACTCTTCTTCTGAAACATGCACATCAGGATGTAGACAACAACAATCAGCAGCTTGCAGCTAATATTGTTGATGCACTTGGCTGTCAAGCTCTTGCTGTAGCCACAGCTGGTGCTTACATTGCTTCAAATCCAACATATACTCTTAGCAACTATCTCTCCTGCTTTAATCAGAAACGTAAAAAACTTCTTAATTACAAGATGAGGTCACTTGATGATTATCAGAAAACTGTCTTTAGTGCCTTCCATCTTAGTTTTGATCAGCTTAGTTCTTCAACTAAGCTTTTCATGCAGATTTGTGCTTTTTTTCATCACAAAGCCATACCTGTTGAGCTGTTCTATCGTGCAGCTGCCTTTACTGGTGATGACATTGAGCCTGATGAAGAGGAATATCCAGCTATTGGGGAGCTGAAGCAATTTTTGTCACTTTTTACACATAATGGATCATGGGAGGATGCTATTGATGAGCTGAGCCATCTGTCACTTACAATGTATGATACTAGTACTAAGGCTCTCTCATTTCACTCTATCATCTACATGTGTGTTCAGGAGACTATTATGGATAAGAATAGAGTATATCATATGACTCAGCTTCTTTTAGCACGTGCAACACCTGATGGCATGACTGATGCTGACTATCAGTTTCGGCGGCTACTGATTGCACATGCTGATTGTATGCACCAGAATAACTATTCTACTTTTCGTATCTATACTAGTCTTGGAGGAATCTTTCATGATGCAGGCTTGTATATAAAAGCTGAGAGTATATGGCAGAAGGCTTTGGTGTATTGTAAGTGCTATTTTGGAAAGCATCACCAAAATACCTTACACTCTATAAGCAATCTTGCATTGACATATAAGAAGCTTGGACGATTGGAGGAGGCAGAAAGGCTAGAGACAGAGACACTCAAGATTCGCAGAAAAGTGCTTGGAGAGCATCATTCTAACACCTTGACATCTATAAGCAATCTTGCATCAATATATAAAATACTTGGACAATTGGAGAAGGCAGAGAAGCTAGAGACAGAGACACTCAAGCTTCGCAGAGAAATGCTTGGAGAGCATCATCCTTACACCTTGACATCTATGGGCAATCTTGCATTAACATATAAGATGCTTGGACAATTGGAGGAGGCAGAGAGGCTAGAGACAGAGACACTCAAGCTTCGCAGGGAAGTGCTTGGAGAGCATCATCCTAACACCTTGACATCTATGAGCAATCTTGCATCAACATATATGATACTTGGACAATTGAAGGAGGCAGAGAGGCTACAGACAGAGACACTCAAGCTTCACAGGGAAGTGCTTGGAGAGCATCATCCTAACACCTTGACATCTATGAGCAATCTTGCATCAACATATATGATACTTGGACAATTGGAGAAGGCAGAGAGGCTACAGACAAAGACACTCAAGCTTCACAGGGAAGTGCTTGGAGAGCATCATCCTAACACCTTGTCATCTATGAACAATCTTACATCAACATATAAGAGGCTTGGACAATTGGAAGAGGCAGAGAGACTACAGACAGAGACACTCAAGCTTTGCAGAGAAGTGCTTGGAGAGCGTCATCCTGACACCTTGACATCTATGGGCAATCTTGCATTAACATATAAGAGGCTTGGACAATTGAAGGAGGCAGAGAGGCTAGAGACAGAGACACTCAAGCTTTGCAGAGAAGTGCTTGGAGAGCGTCATCCTGACACCTTGACATCTATGAACAATCTTGCATCAACATATAAGATGCTTGGACAATTGGAGGAGGCAGAGAGACTACAGACAGAGACACTCAAGCTTCACAGGGAAGTGCTTGGAGAGCATCATCCTAACACCTTGACATCTATGAGCAATCTTGCATTAATATATAAAGAGCTTGGACAATTGGAAAAAGCAAAGGTGTTACGGACAGAGACACTCAAGCTTAGCAGGGAAGTGTTTAGAGAGTATCATCCTTACACCTTGACATTTATGGACAATCTTGCATCAATATATGAGGAGCTTGAACAATCAGAGAAGACAGAGATGCCAAAAGAGGAGATACTTAAGCTTCACAGAAAAGCACTAGGATAAAACATAACATAGATTCATATATAAATGTATCCAGATCTGTCCTGTGGATATTAGGGTACCTGATAGGTGATATCTATATTTATGATGATACACTTAGTATTTGACTATCTAAAGATTTTGTGATTTTACATTAAATAATACATTTTCTAAGCTGTATTGAAGACTATTTATGGTATGATGTATCCCTCTGCCTTATTCATAAGAATAGTGTAAATCAGGAGCAAGCTCCCATCACATTGTGGGGTGTGACAGGCTACAGAGAGTACAAATACAATATATAAGAAAATAAAACAAATACCATAGAGAGATAAGGGTGGGTGACAAAAAATAAAATGGGTTTCTGACTCTGAGAATTAAGGAACTGAGATACTAAATTAAAAAAACTTAAGCTTAATGTAAAAGTATATGTAAAAACATAAGGGTAGAGGTAGGGCCTCACTAGGTGCACAAAATATGATTATAAGCTCTTATAATAGATAAATAAGCAAAGCTTGCATGCAGCCTGACATAGGTGAACACTTGGTCAATGTGTAAATGAGCAAGTGAATAAAGCTCAGCTCACCTTAGGTTGCAGCACTGATAAACCTAGACTTCTGTGACAATAGCAACATGTAAAACTCTAAGAGAGCTTAGACAATTAAGATGAAATTACAGTAATCAAGATGTTGTGTGTGTGTGAGTGGTTTAGTGCATCTTCATGTAATTAAGTTTTTCAATAACACAAAATACTCTACAACTAGGTGCTGATGCTATGGCTGAGTGAGGAGCACAACTGGATGCTGACAAAGCTGTACCAGCTGACACTGAAATAAGCCATGAATTTGTCATTGATAGTGTGCACCTGTCAGCCCTCTCCCAAAGCCAAATATACCAACTGATATGAGAGCATGGTAAACTGAAAGAACAGTCATCAACATGGAGGACAATCCAGTAAGTAGTGGACACTGTTACTGAGATAAATAGGGTGGAACCTCTGGAAGCCACGCTGTGAATATCAATCTACCACAAGAATATCTCACGTCTCATAAGAGACTTCCTATGGAAGACATTACAAAGCACCTTTAAGATTAGAGCCTTTTAGGAATATCTAGGTCTTCAGTACACTGTGAGAGGTGAATATCTCTACTGTAAAGTGATAAAGACAATGGAGCACATCCTGATTGACTGCACCATCACTGGTAGAGAAGTTCTATAGGACTTTGCAAGTAAACTATGGGAAATGAAAGAGCAAAAGTGGATTCCTGTCACATTTAGTGTTGCCCTTGGTGCAACACTTGTGCAAGTCTGAACAAGAGAAGGGAAAGTGGATAACTCTGCAATGAGGCTATACTATATGCACAACATTGATCTATAATATGCAAGGCACAGCCAACCTGGTATCTAGTGTTTAGATTTTGTAATGTTAGAATTCAAATAAATCCAAAGTTACTGACTTTGGCCAAAGCACACAAGGCTTAAACAAGAAGCTAGTTGCCTTAACTACCTATGGAAAGCCTCAAAGAAATATGATGAAGCAAGATATGAAGTGTGTGATAGGCTGCAGCTCTGAGGAGATAACAAGCAATATCACCACACATGGATTAGTGCTACTAACTGATGTTGCACTGCTTAGAGACAGGAATCTGGCCCTGAGTTAAAGGACTGAGTAAGCACCAAGCTATAGCATGATAATAATGACATGCGTGGGATGTAGGCAAAGGAGCTCTGCAACTTAAATAATACTATATATAGTGATACTAATTTGTAGGACATAGAATAGATAAATAGCACAGTATAATTGTAGTGTACAAGTTTTGGACCCCTGTTGTAGTCATGTGCAAGCCCTCAGCTTGATGCTCTAGCTTTAGGAGCCATTGGTAACTTTGAGCAAGAGAATAGACCTTTATTGATAACATTTTGAGTGACTTGAGTAATTGATGCAAGTACCCTCCCAGCTATGATAATTACAGCTACGGCAACTACAGACTGTATTTACTACACTGTTACTTTGCCAAGATCTCAAGAAACATAGTCCCTACATGTACTCCTCAGTATAATGACTATCAACCAGTAATCCGCAGCTAAACAGCACCTAGTGATCTGCTCCTTGCTCAGTAAAACCATACGGTTCCCATCCATACAAGGCGACATTGACAAGTTGCTGTTACTTTAGAAGAAAAAGGACCATATGTTTCCTATGATTTTACAAAGCCAAGGCCTTACAGCCTTACTAAGTCTCACATATTTACTCTATTTATAAATTTGTACTTGTAGTATAAAAACTAGCTAGAAAACATAGTTTAAAACCAGTTCATCTCTAGTTGATCAGTCTATGTCAATTCTCATCACACTCTAGTCTAGCGACTGTAAACCATGTTTATTCACCGTTCTATGGCAATATACTG